>OY743107.1:0-12500 GCA_963555685.1 Acrobasis consociella | reverse complement strand
TTATACATTTTCTTTCTTTTCCTTAGATATATACATGTTTTGTATTTCAACTCTATTTATACTTATATTTATACTTATAATATATACATGTGTGTTATTAATTGACTTGTAAGTTTACAGTGATTTGAATATCTTTACATATTTTGTTTCATAATTTTATGCGTACATTTTACATTTTACAATTCTACCTATATAATATACATACTAATTTTAATTTCCAATAAATATAAATATATAATTACTTTTAAATTTTTAATATTAATTTTACTTTTTTATAATATCTATTGTGGTATGTATTGACACTATGTGATATGTTCATTTAACATTTTTCCTTATTCCACAGACTTTTCTAGTAGGGCATATCCCTCCCATTTGTTTACTGTGATTTTTTACTAAATATTGTGTTTATTATCTAATAGACACATATATTTGATTCGAATTTGGGGAGGGGTATACCCCGCTGTCTGGGAATGGCAAGGCCTTCATCGCCGACTACGCGTATGCTCGGTACACGGCTGAGTCATGATAACCGGCTCATTTCTACCTATTTTAGACATATCAATCTATCTTTTAATTAAAAGTCGTATTGAATGACCAAGGATGCCGGTTACCAACGACCGGGCCATGCACTAGCGGGTTTGCGCTGATTGCAAGGTCAGGAATACGCGGTTGCTGACCTTGCAATCGCGTCCCATTTCTGCCTTAACGCGCAGTCACCGCTGAAGGCGTTGTGATCTTTTCTACTCATCCCTGCCTTATTACAGTTGCGGCAGGAGGCCGCGGTGCCAGCCTTGTGGTCAGCGCATGCCGACTTTAAGTGTGGGCCTCCGCAGTGGCAGCACGAGTCCACCTCCTCGTTGCAGTACTTCCTGCTGTGGCCGTAGGCCAGACAGCGAGAGCACTGCACGAGGGGGGACTGGTCGGCCACCCTTACGTGCTGGAGGTCCACACGGAGGGTTCCGGCAGCAACTGCCCTCCTCCATATGGCCGGCGATGTGCTGACCACAATGTGGTGAACATGCGGGTTTCGCGCCTTCTTTTTATATTTTATTTGCAGGCGGCCTTCCTCCCCCTCGAGGCCGTGAAAAATTTCCTCATTCTGCCTCCTCACCGCTCCGATGACGTCATCGTCAGCATGTTTGACGCTGACGCCCCAGAGGATGAGGAGTGGGTCCCTATTTTTCACGACCTCGACGGTGAGGTTTTTGCCTGCCCCCTCCAGTCTCTGCCGTAGTTTGGACCTCTCGGCTTCCGTCGCGCAGCTCATTACTACCTTCTGGTCCCTCGCCTTACGCACACGCTCCACGCGGATCCACCCGTCCTTGGCATCTACCGCTTCTCGAACCCTGTCGAGCACCTGCTCCCCCGTGTCGCAAACATCTTTAGATGTTACGACAAGGGACAGCAGGGCCCCACGCTCGGTCGGTTTCGCCAAGGCCGGGCGGGCCGCCGCGTCTGCGTAAGACGAAGGGCCAGCCTGCTGCGTCACTAACTCCCTAATCTCCTCCAGCTTCCTCGCATTTTCGGCGATCAGCAGGGCCTGCTCATCCATTTTTTTGGATAGGGCAAGCCCTGCCGACCGCTCGTCGTGGATGGAGGTGAATCCAGCGGGGGAGGTTTGGGTACGGGCGCACGGATTGTATCCGGGAGTTAAATTCTCAGTCTCGACATACTCGCCCATGTCGCTTACAGTGTATGATATTATTTGCAATTTTTCTTTTATCGAGTCTTTAATTGTATTTTTTAGGTTTCTTGCCGTTTCCAGCTCATCCTCTATCTCCTTGAGCAAGTCTTGACATTTTGTACCTAGTTCGTTCCTCATGTGATCTGTTAATCTTACCTTTCTATCATTTGGGTGCACGTAAGGCGTATTGATTGTTTCCCTTCCAAATTTCTTGTACTGGGACGAGGGGGACATCCTATGTGCCTCATCGCTTTCATCTGAATAGCTAAGGCGTCGAGCAAAGGATACAGATTTGGGGGTCCTACCTATGGGGTTAGCGTTTACTATCGGCGTCCTTTCAATAGGCATATTGGAGTTGGCGTCAATAAATAAAATCAATAAAATCAATAAAATCAATAAAATATACAGAGAGTCTTAAAATACTATTCCTTGGTCCTGTATAGGGGGCAAGGGTCATTAAATTATATTAAAGGTTTGTATAAGTTGAAAAAGAAACGTCAAATTAAATTAAATTAAAATAATAAATAGGATAAAACACAATTTTTGTACGTAAAATTAAAATTACATAAATAAATTAAAATTAAATAAGCTAAAATTTTTGGCCCTGTATAGAGGGGCCAAAGTCATTAAAAAGTAAATCTGTGAAAGTGGTCAAATAACTAAAAATAATTAAAATATAAGCGAAAGTGTATAAAAACCGACTTTCGGTGGAACTATAATCTAAAAAACTTAAAAACTACGTAAACAATTAGGTCCTCCCAGTTACCAGGAGGAAGCGGGGAGTCCCTTCTGTGGTCGTCACTAGTCAAAATTATTTTTATTACAGAAAGATAATTTTAACAAATTTTTATTCTAAAATTTTTGTCATTTCACCACTTGCAACGTTGATAAGTACAAATCTATCCCACTTAGGGGGTCCCTCTGGAGAAAAGCAGGGGTCCGGGGGTGCTTACTATGAGATTTGCATAAATTTGGAATTTTGAAAATAAGTTGAAATTTTGTCAGGTATATAGTTCCAAAAATTTTCACTAGATGGCGGGATTTTGTTTACAAAATTATTTTCGTAAATAAAGGGATTTTAATTAAAATAGTGCCAAAATAAATTAATTAAGGGTATTTAAAGAAGGTTTATTATTTGCACCATAGGTTTCCCTTACGGGAAGGGGGAGAAATAAGGGTGGCAAATTTCAGAATTTTACCAAATTTGAGATCGAGATATCTAAGAAACTATTGGAGCTAAAATTACGGAAACAACTGTGAAACTATTTTTACGACCCGGGCTAAAGAAATTAAGGGTTGTTTACTCAAAACAACCCCTATTTAAAAAGCACTTTTTCACTTTGAAATTACGTAAACCCGGGCAAAAATTTTCTAGTGTTCTACTTTAAAATCTATAATTAATTAACTGTTAAAGCTAGGGATCTCAAATTTGGCACACAGATTGTGGGATAGATTTGCACTGTACTTATCTATAATACTTTGTTCTAGTCCCAGGAGTTTCGGGCGTGGGCGGGTCCAAAATTGCTCGTTGCAATTTTCCGTCGGAAAAGATGAGCGCTGTTCCTAGATGCCTGGTCCTAGGAACTTGGTCTTGGTGTCTTCTGATGCGTCTTCTCAAGGCGCAACTAGGGGTGGTAAAACCACTAGTGCGCGCCGCTGGGTTTGGCCGCAAAACCGAAAAAACCGCTGGTGGGTCCAGACGGTTTTCGGTCTCTGGCGCCTCGGTGCGTGGCCAAAAAATTTTTTGAGTTGTGTCCAGACACGAAGACGTCCTCAGCCGACAGAACTGCAGTTCCAAAAGTATGTGTCACCGATCTAGATTCGAAGTAATTTGGCTTTGAAGTTGAAATTTTAAAAAACTTAATTTTGTTTTTGTTGTAGAAGTTCCAAATTTGAGTCTATAACACTGATATTTATACTACTAGGTCCGCCAATTTCCGGTGCACATTAAAGGGTATTTGACGTTTTTGTACGACGCCCGGTTATTTTTTAATGATTTGTTTCGCGCGCCGAGTCCCGAAATTTCGTCACTTTTTGGTCTTTAAAAAATACTTAGCAAAAATCTAAGCAAATAAAACTTCACTAGCATTGTAAAACTTTTTAGCGCGCACTTTTTGAGCTATTTCTTGAGGCAATAGCTGCTTCCGTTCCCGAGTTATTGGTTTTACTGCGAAAAACTTTAAAAATTTTGAATTTTTCGAGCGCGGAGCGTTGCGGGCAGTGCGCGTTCGGGTCGCCTGGCGCAGCGAGACTGGGTTAGGTTAGGTTAGGTTAGGTTAGGTTAGGTTAGGTTAGGTTAGGTTAGGTTAGGTTAGGTTAGGTTCCCCCCCGATGTGGTTCCCATCTTGTCGCGATGGGGGGGCTCAGTACCTGCGGTTGCCTTGGCCGCAGGGAAGCTAAGAGGAACCCATTGCCCGGGTTGAGGCTTAGGCCACCCCGGGCCCGGCGGAGGCCATTCCTGGAGGGAATGGCCTGGCTGTGGGGGAAGGGGGGTGACGATGACCCCCCTACCATCACAGCCGTGGTAGGGGTCGCGGGGGAAGAGGAGTGTCGGTGTGTCGTTGCCGCTCGCCCTATCCTCCGCGACCAAGCGCGGCCGTGGCGCTTGGCACGGCATCGGTGGGGCCGCAGGGGAAGAGGAGTGTCGGTGTTACGTTGCCGCTCTCCCTATCCCCTGCGGCCGGCTGTGTGGGCCCCGGTCGCCGTCAGGTGGACTGGGGCAGGGCCTGCTTTCGCAGGCCCCAAATTATGAGGGCTGGTTGGACGGTGGAAACGGGATTCCATCGACCAACGGACAGCCCTCCGGAGTGGAAGGCAGGCGCGTGTGCGTGTCAGCGCGCCTGTCCTTGGGCCAAAAGGCCAAGGCGGCGGTTACTCCGGCCCCTCTGATTCAGCAGAGGGTGCCGTGAGGCCGTTGGCGAGCCGGGGCCGCTTAAGGAGCGGCCGGCCGCGCCGGGGCTGTGGAGCATGAAGAAGCACACGGTCCCGGCCGATAGCGGCTGAGAGGTGACACCGCGGAGTTTTTAGTGGTAACACCACATAACCTTACCGGTGTCCCGTAACCGGTAAGGTATCCGAAGGGATTTTCTCCGCGTCAAAAAAAAAAAAAAAAAAAAAAAAAAAAAAGGTTAGGTTAGGTTAGGTTAGGTTAGGTTAGGTTAGGTTAGGTTAGGTTAGGTTAGGTTAGGTTAGGTTAGGTTAGGTTAGGTTAGGTTAGGTTAGGTTAGGTTTTTTTTTTTTTTTTTTTTTTTTTATTTTTTATGCTACGACCTCCAACTTTATTGGAGTCTATTTCCTCTGAAAAACTCTTTCATGCCAGTTCTCACTTTCATGCCTCTCGTACTTTCATTCATCATACTATCCAAGTTCATACATCATCTTATACTCTATTCGGGTGGGACTCCCGACTTTTAACTACATGTGAAACTCTCTATTTTTATTCTTTATTTTCTTTAGGGGTAATAAGGCAGTCTGTCAACAAGTTTTCTTCTTTTCTTTTTACAATATTAAAAAACTTATTTCTATATCATACATTTTCTTTCTTTTCTTTCTTAATTATATACATACTTTACATTTCCAAATTTTTCTATGCTTATATATATACTGATGTATTATACATTGTCATTCATTGTCTTAAATATTTATTTCTATGTCATACATGTTAATTATTTTACTTGATTATTATATGTTTATTTTACATTTCCATGTCTTCCTATGCTTATATATATACTTACGTATTATACATTATCTTTTACATTTATTACTATATTATACATGTTCCTTCTTTTTACTTCATTATATGTGTATACTTTACATTTCTATTTCTTGCTACGCATATATATATTCTTATGTATATACATTGTCTTTTATATTTTTACAGTATTTAATTTTCATTTATTATTTTCGATAGTTTAATAAACCTTTTATATTTTTATTTTGATAATATTTTTATTCAGAATACATTTTTAAATTATAGTTATAAATATTATCTAAACGTTATTGAATTAAATACCTACTGTTTTTACAATTTTATTACATGTCTTTTAAAATTTTTAATTACAGTGTTAATAAGTTTGTATATAGCATTTTTTAAAATGTATTTACAATTTTCATTTATGTATAAATAAAGTAATAATTAAGCTAAATCTATGTATTCTCGGACTTACATGTTTAGGGCATATCTCTCCCATTTTATTTACTATGTGATTGTGCTTAAATATAGTGATTATTAATAATAATACACATATATTTGATACAATTTCTGGGAGGGGATGCCCTGTTGTCCGGGAATAACAATGCCTTCACCGACGTCTGCGCTTATGCTCGGTGAATGGCTGGGTCGTGGTGGCCTGCTCTTTTTCTACCTATTCTAGTCATACAATCTAGCTTTTAAATAAAAGTTGTATTGATGAACTAAGGGTGCAGGTCACCAGCGACCAAGCCAAGCGCCAGTGGGTCTGCGCTGATTGCAAGGTCAGGAATACGCAGTTGCCGACCTTGCAATCGCGTCCCATTTCTGCCTTAACGCGCAGCCGTCGCTAAAGGCATTGTGGTCCGTCTTCCCCAGTCCTGCCTTACAACAATTTCGGCATGAAGCCGCGGTGCCCGCCTTGTGGTCAGCACATGCCGACTTTAAGTGTGGACCCCCACAGTGGCTGCACGAGTCCACCTCCTCGTTGCAGTACCTCCTGCTGTGGCCATAAGCCAGGCAGCGAGAGCACTGCACGAGGGGGGACTGGTCGGCCACCCTTACGTGCTGGAGGTCCACACGGAGGGTTCCGGCAGCAACTGCCCTCCTCCATATGGCCGGCGATGTGCCGACCACAATGTGGTGAACATGCGGGCTCCGCGCCTTCTTCTTATATTTAATTTGCAGGCGGCCTTCCTCCCCCTCGAGGCCGTGAAAAACTTCCGGGTTCTGCCTCCTCACCGCTCCGATGACGTCATCGTCAGTATGTTTGACGCTGACGCCCCAGAGGATGAGGAGTGGGTCCCTATTTTTCACGACCTCGACGGTGAGGTTTTTGCCTGCCCCCTCAAGTCTGTGCCGCAGTTTGGCCCTCTCATCTTCCGTCGCGCAGCTCATCACCACCTTCTGGTCCCTCGCCTTACGCACCCGCTCTACGCGTATCCACCCGTCCTTGGCATCCACCGCTTCTCGAACCCTGTCGAGCACCTGCTCTCCCGTGTCGCAAGCATCTTTAGATGCTACGACAAGGGACAGCAGGGCCCCACGTTCGGTCGGTTTCGCCAAGGCCGGGCGGGCCGCCACGTCTGCGTAAGACGAAGGGCCAGACTGCTTCGCGACCATTTCCCTAAGCTCTTCTAAACTTTTAGTATTTTCCCTTATCAGTCGAGCCTGCTCTTCCATCTGCCTGGATAGAGCATGCTCGACTTGACATGGGCTAGGTTGGGTCTCAGGGGAAGTCTGGGTCCGCACGCACGGATGATAACCTGGAGTCACATTCTTAGGCTCTACGTACTGGGCTAGGTCAATAATTTTATTTTCTAATTTTTCTAATATATTTTTAGCCGCGTCTTTAATGGTCGTCTTCAGGTTCCTAGCCGTTTCTAACTCGTCAATGACCTGTTTGATATACTCCCTGCACTCCTCGACCAGGGTGTCTCTGTCGTCATCCGATAAACGTTTCCTCCTATATCTTTTCGGGACAAAAGGAGTGGCGTTCGGGTCCCTATTTCTGATGAAATTCGACCACGACTGGACACTGGCTTCTGAATTGGTAGGACTACCGTTATGCGGGTCTACAAACGACACCGATTTTGGTGTCCCGCTAATGGGTGTCCTCCTAGACGTCGGTGGGGAGTGGGCGAGAGGCATTGTCTCACGCTGGAGGTCTGCGTCAAGCTTAAAATTAAAAGTATAATTAGGTCAAATAAATTAAAAAAAAAATTTAAAATACACTTCCCTTGGCTCTGTAAAAGGGAGCCAAGGTCGTTTTTACCTAAAACTACGTTAAAAGTTTGTAAAAGTTATATAAATATCAGTAAAAATAAAATAGAAATTAAATAAATTGAATTTTAAAATACTTTGCAAAAGTTTTAATTTTTTAAGTCACTATAGACTAGAATTAAAATTATTAAAATATATTAAAATTATAAATTGGCAATAAAATTAAATTAAAGATTAATGGGAAATTAATAAATTAGGTTAAAACAATTATTTTAGGAATATTTTGCAAAGTAGTATATATAAAATCCACTTTCGGTGACACTATAATCTAAAAAACTTAAGGACTAGATAAATAAATAGGTCTTCCCGGTAAAGGGGGGGAAGCGGGGAGTCCCTTTTATGGTCCTCACTATCCAAATTATTTTTATTTTGTCGAATTAATTTTTTACAGATTTTTGTTTACAAATTTTTATAATGTCACCACTTATAACGCTAATATGTGCAAATCTATCCCACTTAGGGGGTCCTCCTGGATAAAAACAGGGGTCCTGGGGTCCCTACTAAACGTTACACACAAATTTGGAATTTTGAAAAAAGTTAAAATTTTTATCAGGTATGTAGTACTAAAGTTTATCGCTAGATGGCGGGATTTTGTTTACGATGTTATTTTCAAAACTAAAAAGAATTTAATTAAAATAGTGCCGAAATAAATTAGTTATGGCCTAATAAGGAGGGTTTTTGATATGCCCCATAAGTTTCTCCTACGGGAAAGGGGTGAAAAAACGGGGTCAAAATCCCGACTTATACCAAATTTGAGATCGAAATATCTTGAAAACTACTAAAGCTAAAATTATGGAAATCACTCAAAAACTATTTTTACGACCCGGGCTAAAGAAATTAAGGGTTGTTTACTCAAAACAACCCCTATTTAAAAAGCACTTTTTCAGTTTGAAATTACGTAAACCCGGGCAAAATTTTTCCTATGTTTCAATTAAAAATCTATAATTAAATAACTGTTAACACTAGGGATCTCAAATTTGGCACGCAGATTGTGGGATAGATTTGCACTGAACTTATCTACTATAGTGTGTTCCACTTCGTCAGATTTCGGGCGTGGGCGGGTCCAAAATTTGGCGACTTCAGCTTTCCAGCGGAAATGTGGCTGTAACTTCAGATCTCCTTGTCCTAGGATCTTGATCGAAGTATCGGTCGAAAGGTCTTCCCGGGGCGCAGCCAATGGTGACAGAACCACTAGCGCGCGCACCTGGGTTCAGCCGCAAAAACGAAAAAACCGCTGGTGATGTCAGCCAGTTTTTTGGTCCTAGTGCCTCGACGCGTCGCCAAAAAATTTCCAAAATGTGTACAGATACGCAGGACACTAAAATACACCTTTCCACATTTGAAAATTGGGGGGTCACCGATCTTGTTTTCAAGAAATTCGGGTTTTAAGTTCACTTTTTGAAAATTCGTATTTTGTCCTATCTATTTTAGTTCCAAATTTATGTTTTTCGTCGTAGATTTTCCTGTGACCAGGTGCGCTGGAGTCTGGAGCACGTTTTAACGTTTTATTTGTAAATGTACGTAGTCTAGTTATTTTTTGGCGATTTGTTCCGCGCACAAGGTCCCGAAAGTTAAACACTTTTTTATGTTTTAAAAATACCTAGAAAAAATCTAGGTACTTGTCACTTCACTTGCACGATAGGTATTGTTTGCGCGTATTTTTTGATATATTTTCCACAACGATATCTGCTTCCGCTCAGGAGATATTAATTTTTTAGTCGTAAAACACAGAAAACTTTGAATTTTTGAGCGCGGAGCGTTGCGGACAGTGCGCGTTCGGCTCGCCTGACGCAGCGGGACTCGGGTTAGGTTAGGTTAGGTTAGGTTAGGTTAGGTTAGGTTAGGTTAGGTTAGGTTAGGTTAGGTTAGGTTAGGTTAGGTTAGGTTAGGTTAGGTTAGGTTAGGTTAGGTTAGGTTAGGTTCCCCCCCGATGTGGTTCCCATCTTGTCGCGATGGGGGGGCTCAGTACCTGCGGTTGCCTCGGCCGCAGGGAAGCTAAGAGGAACCCATTGCCCGGGTTGAGGCTTAGGCCTCCCCGGGCCCGGCGGAGGCCATTCCTGGCGGGAATGGCCTGGCTGTGAGGGAAGGGGGTGACGACGACCTCCCTACCATCACAGCCGTGGTAGGGGTCGCGGGGGAAGAGGATTGTCGGTGTTTCGTTGCCGCTCGCCCTATCCTCCGCGACCAAGCGCGGCCGTGGCGCTTGGCACGGCATCGGTGGGGCCGCAGGGGAAGAGGAGTGTCGGTGTTACGTTGCCGCTCTCCCTATCCCCTGCGGCCGGCTGTGTGGGCCCCGGTCGCCGTCAGGTGGACTGGGGCAGGGCCTGCTTCCGCAGGCCCCAAATTATGAGGGCTGGTTGGACGGTGGAAACGGGATTCCATCGTCCAACGGACAGCCCTCCGAAGTGGAAGGCAGGCGCGTGTGCGTGTCAGCGCGTCTGTCCTTGGGCCAAGAGGCCAAGGCGGCGGTTACTCCGGCCCCTCTGATTCAGCAGAGGGTGCCGTGAGGCCGTTGGCGATCCGGGGCCGCTTAAGTAGCGGCCGGCCGCGCCGGGGCTGTGGAGCATGAAGAAGCACACGGTCCCGGCCGATAGCGGCTGAGAGGTGACACCGCGGAGTTTTTAGTGGTAACACCACATAACCTTACCGGTGTCCCGTAACCGGTAAGGTATCCGAAGGGATTTTCTCCGCGTCAAAAAAAAAAAAAAAAAAAAGGTTAGGTTAGGTTAGGTTAGGTTAGGTTAGGTTAGGTTAGGTTAGGTTAGGTTAGGTTAGGTTAGGTTAGGTTAGGTTAGGTTAGGTTAGGTTAGGTTAGGTTAGGTTAGGTTAGGTTAGGTTAGGTTAGGTTAGGTTAGGTTAGGTTAGGTTAGGTTAGGTTAGGTTAGGTTAGGTTAGGTTAGGTTAGGTTAGGTTAGGTTAGGTTAGGTTAGGTTAGGTTAGGTTAGGTTAGGTTTTTTTTTTTTTTTTTTTTTTTTTATTCTACACCCTCCAACATAATTGGAGTCTATATTTTCCGATTTACTCTTTCATACCAGTTCTCGCTTTCATACCTCTCGTACTTCCATTCTTCATACTACTAGTTCATACTTCATCTTGTGCTCTATTACGGGTGGGATTCCCGTCTAACTATTTCGATCCTAGCTATTTTGTTTTATTTATTTTTATTTTCTTTATATTGTATATATAGTGGGTAAATAATATTACACAATTGTTTTTATTTTACATTTTGTTCACTACATATACCTACTTTGTGTCTATTTTATGCTTTTTTCCTCTTACAGTTATATATATTTCTTAAATAATTTTGCTTTACAGTTTTAAATATTACTTAATCTTACTTATATATATCGTTACATCATTAATCGTTTTTATAATTGTATATTTAATATGTTACAAAATAATTTATCTTTCTTTACTGACACTTTTATAGCTTAGGTTGTGTTAATTACAGTGTATAGTTTTAAGCACAATTCGGTAAAATATAGACAAGGATTTAATGTTATAATATTGATGGAATTAAAACTTTTCTAAATTTCTATATAATTATTATTCAATTTAATATAATTTTTTATAATTAAAATACCTCTGCTACTACTAGATTTTAGTGACTACATATTACCGCGAGGCCTTTCCCTCCCCAATACTTTCTATTTATTTACTTAATATCGCTATTATTGACAATAATATGCTAATATTATTTTTAAACTAGATTTTAGGGGGGTGGTGCCTCATAACCTGGAGATCACAGCGCCTCCACCATCATGCACTTTCAGGTACGCGGCGGGACCGCGGTTCCCCACACTGTTTATTACCTATATTAGTGATATCAACCTAACTTTTATTACAAAAGTGGGTGTTGAATCTACTAAGGTTATGGGGACCCGCGACTCGGCCTTGCGCAGATGGGTACCATGCTGATTGCAAGGTCAGGAATACGCAGTTGCTGACCTTGCAATCGCATCCCACTTCCTTCTTAGTGCACAATCCCCGCTGAAGGCGTTGTGGTCTACCCGGTCGATGCCTGCCTTTTCGCAGTTGCGACAGGATGCTGCCGTTCCCGCCTTATAGTCAGCGCACGCCGACTTTAAGTGTGGGCCTCCGCAATGGCTGCACGAGTCCGCCTCCTCGTTGCAGTATCTCCTGCTGTGGCCGTAGGCCAGGCAGCGAGAGCACTGCACGAGGGGGGACTGGTCGGCCACCCTGACGTGCTGGAGGTCCACGCGGAGGGTCCCGGCATCCACTGCCCTCCTCCATACTTTCGGCGATGCGCTGACTACAATATGGTTTACCTGCGGGTTGCGCGCCTTCTTTTTGTATTTAATCTGCAGGCGGTCGTCCTCCCTATCGAGGCCGTGAAAAATCTCGGAATTTTGTCTTCTCACCGCTCCGATGACGTCATCATCAGTATGTCTGATGCTGACGCCCCAGAGGATGAGAAGCGGGTCCCTATTTTTCACTTCCTCGACAGACAGGTTTTTGCCTGCCCCTTCTATCCGTTGCCGCAATTTCGCCCTTTCAGCCTCCGTGGCGCAACTCATTATAACTTTTTGATCCTTTGCCTTACGCACCCGTTCCACGCGGATCCACCCATCCTTGGCATCCACCGCTTCCCGAACCTTGTCGAGGACCTGCTCCCCCGTGTCGCACCCATCCTTGGATGTGACGACAAGGGACAGCAGGGCCCCGCGCTCGGTCGGTTTCGCCAAGGCTGGGCGGGCCGCTACGTCTGCGTAAGACAAAGGGCCAGACTGTTGCGCAATAATCTCTTTTATTTCTTCCAGCCTCCTTGTATTTTCCCTAATCAGTCGGGCCTGCTCTTCCATCTGTTTGGACAGAGCAGGCTCG
>OY743106.1:23342500-23354700 GCA_963555685.1 Acrobasis consociella | reverse complement strand
TTTAGGTTATTTTAATTATATATTAATATTAAGTTATAAACTAACCTAACCTAACCTAACCTAACCTAACCTAACCTAACCTAACCTAACCTAACCTAACCTAACCTAACCTAACCTAACCTAACCTAACCTAACCTAACCTAACCTAACCTAACCTAACCTAACCTAACCTAACCTAACCTAACCTAACCTAACCTAACCTAACCTAACCTAACCTAACCTAACCTAACCTAACCTAACCTAACCTAACCTAACCTAACCTAACCTAACCTAACCTAACCTAACCTAACCTAACCTAACCTAACCTAACCTAACCTAACCTAACCTAACCTAACCTAACCTAACCTAACCTAACCTAACCTAACCTAACCTAACCTAACCTAACCTAACCTAACCTAACCTAACCTAACCTAACCTAACCTAACCTAACCTAACCTAACCTAACCTAACCTAACCTAACCTAACCTAACCTAACCTAACCTAACCTAACCTAACCTAACCTAACCTAACCTAACCTAACCTAACCTAACCTAACCTAACCTAACCTAACCTAACCTAACCTAACCTAACCTAACCTAACCTAACCTAACCTAACCTAACCTAACCTAACCTAACCTAACCTAACCTAACCTAACCTAACCTAACCTAACCTAACCTAACCTAACCTAACCTAACCTAACCTAACCTAACCTAACCTAACCTAACCTAACCTAACCTAACCTAACCTAACCTAACCTAACCTAACCTAACCTAACCTAACCTAACCTAACCTAACCTAACCTAACCTAACCTAACCTAACCTAACCTAACCTAACCTAACCTAACCTAACCTAACCTAACCTAACCTAACCTAACCTAACCTAACCTAACCTAACCTAACCTAACCTAACCTAACCTAACCTAACCTAACCTAACCTAACCTAACCTAACCTAACCTAACCTAACCTAACCTAACCTAACCTAACCTAACCTAACCTAACCTAACCTAACCTAACCTAACCTAACCTAACCTAACCTAACCTAACCTAACCTAACCTAACCTAACCTAACCTAACCTAACCTAACCTAACCTAACCTAACCTAACCTAACCTAACCTAACCTAACCTAACCTAACCTAACCTAACCGTAACCTAACCTAACCTAACCTAACCTAACCTAACCTAACCTAACCTAACCTAACCTAACCTAACCTAACCTAACCTAACCTAACCTAACCTAACCTAACCTAACCTAACCTAACCTAACCTAACCTAACCTAACCTAACCTAACCTAACCTAACCTAACCTAACCTAACCTAACCTAACCTAACCTAACCTAACCTAACCTAACCTAACCTAACCTAACCTAACCTAACCTAACCTAACCTAACCTAACCTAACCTAACCTAACCTAACCTAACCTAACCTAACCTAACCTAACCTAACCTAACCTAACCTAACCTAACCTAACCTAACCTAACCTAACCTAACCTAACCTAACCTAACCTAACCTAACCTAACCTAACCTAACCTAACCTAACCTAACCTAACCTAACCTAACCTAACCTAACCTAACCTAACCTAACCTAACCTAACCTAACCTAACCTAACCTAACCTAACCTAACCTAACCTAACCTAACCTAACCTAACCTAACCTAACCTAACCTAACCTAACCTAACCTAACCTAACCTAACCTAACCTAACCTAACCTAACCTAACCTAACCTAACCTAACCTAACCTAACCTAACCTAACCTAACCTAACCTAACCTAACCTAACCTAACCTAACCTAACCTAACCTAACCTAACCTAACCTAACCTAACCTAACCTAACCTAACCTAACCTAACCTAACCTAACCTAACCTAACCTAACCTAACCTAACCTAACCTAACCTAACCTAACCTAACCTAACCTAACCTAACCTAACCTAACCTAACCTAACCTAACCTAACCTAACCTAACCTAACCTAACCTAACCTAACCTAACCTAACCTAACCTAACCTAACCTAACCTAACCTAACCTAACCTAACCTAACCTAACCTAACCTAACCTAACCTAACCTAACCTAACCTAACCTAACCTAACCTAACCTAACCTAACCTAACCTAACCTAACCTAACCTAACCTAACCTAACCTAACCTAACCTAACCTAACCTAACCTAACCTAACCTAACCTAACCTAACCTAACCTAACCTAACCTAACCTAACCTAACCTAACCTAACCTAACCTAACCTAACCTAACCTAACCTAACCTAACCTAACCTAACCTAACCTAACCTAACCTAACCTAACCTAACCTAACCTAACCTAACCTAACCTAACCTAACCTAACCTAACCTAACCTAACCTAACCTAACCTAACCTAACCTAACCTAACCTAACCTAACCTAACCTAACCTAACCTAACCTAACCTAACCTAACCTAACCTAACCTAACCTAACCTAACCTAACCTAACCTAACCTAACCTAACCTAACCTAACCTAACCTAACCTAACCTAACCTAACCTAACCTAACCTAACCTAACCTAACCTAACCTAACCTAACCTAACCTAACCTAACCTAACCTAACCTAACCTAACCTAACCTAACCTAACCTAACCTAACCTAACCTAACCTAACCTAACCTAACCTAACCTAACCTAACCTAACCTAACCTAACCTAACCTAACCTAACCTAACCTAACCTAACCTAACCTAACCTAACCTAACCTAACCTAACCTAACCTAACCTAACCTAACCTAACCTAACCTAACCTAACCTAACCTAACCTAACCTAACCTAACCTAACCTAACCTAACCTAACCTAACCTAACCTAACCTAACCTAACCTAACCTAACCTAACCTAACCTAACCTAACCTAACCTAACCTAACCTAACCTAACCTAACCTAACCTAACCTAACCTAACCTAACCTAACCTAACCTAACCTAACCTAACCTAACCTAACCTAACCTAACCTAACCTAACCTAACCTAACCTAACCTAACCTAACCTAACCTAACCTAACCTAACCTAACCTAACCTAACCTAACCTAACCTAACCTAACCTAACCTAACCTAACCTAACCTAACCTAACCTAACCTAACCTAACCTAACCTAACCTAACCTAACCTAACCTAACCTAACCTAACCTAACCTAACCTAACCTAACCTAACCTAACCTAACCTAACCTAACCTAACCTAACCTAACCTAACCTAACCTAACCTAACCTAACCTAACCTAACCTAACCTAACCTAACCTAACCTAACCTAACCTAACCTAACCTAACCTAACCTAACCTAACCTAACCTAACCTAACCTAACCTAACCTAACCTAACCTAACCTAACCTAACCTAACCTAACCTAACCTAACCTAACCTAACCTAACCTAACCTAACCTAACCTAACCTAACCTAACCTAACCTAACCTAACCTAACCTAACCTAACCTAACCTAACCTAACCTAACCTAACCTAACCTAACCTAACCTAACCTAACCTAACCTAACCTAACCTAACCTAACCTAACCTAACCTAACCTAACCTAACCTAACCTAACCTAACCTAACCTAACCTAACCTAACCTAACCTAACCTAACCTAACCTAACCTAACCTAACCTAACCTAACCTAACCTAACCTAACCTAACCTAACCTAACCTAACCTAACCTAACCTAACCTAACCTAACCTAACCTAACCTAACCTAACCTAACCTAACCTAACCTAACCTAACCTAACCTAACCTAACCTAACCTAACCTAACCTAACCTAACCTAACCTAACCTAACCTAACCTAACCTAACCTAACCTAACCTAACCTAACCTAACCTAACCTAACCTAACCTAACCTAACCTAACCTAACCTAACCTAACCTAACCTAACCTAACCTAACCTAACCTAACCTAACCTAACCTAACCTAACCTAACCTAACCTAACCTAACCTAACCTAACCTAACCTAACCTAACCTAACCTAACCTAACCTAACCTAACCTAACCTAACCTAACCTAACCTAACCTAACCTAACCTAACCTAACCTAACCTAACCTAACCTAACCTAACCTAACCTAACCTAACCTAACCTAACCTAACCTAACCTAACCTAACCTAACCTAACCTAACCTAACCTAACCTAACCTAACCTAACCTAACCTAACCTAACCTAACCTAACCTAACCTAACCTAACCTAACCTAACCTAACCTAACCTAACCTAACCTAACCTAACCTAACCTAACCTAACCTAACCTAACCTAACCTAACCTAACCTAACCTAACCTAACCTAACCTAACCTAACCTAACCTAACCTAACCTAACCTAACCTAACCTAACCTAACCTAACCTAACCTAACCTAACCTAACCTAACCTAACCTAACCTAACCTAACCTAACCTAACCTAACCTAACCTAACCTAACCTAACCTAACCTAACCTAACCTAACCTAACCTAACCTAACCTAACCTAACCTAACCTAACCTAACCTAACCTAACCTAACCTAACCTAACCTAACCTAACCTAACCTAACCTAACCTAACCTAACCTAACCTAACCTAACCTAACCTAACCTAACCTAACCTAACCTAACCTAACCTAACCTAACCTAACCTAACCTAACCTAACCTAACCTAACCTAACCTAACCTAACCTAACCTAACCTAACCTAACCTAACCTAACCTAACCTAACCTAACCTAACCTAACCTAACCTAACCTAACCTAACCTAACCTAACCTAACCTAACCTAACCTAACCTAACCTAACCTAACCTAACCTAACCTAACCTAACCTAACCTAACCTAACCTAACCTAACCTAACCTAACCTAACCTAACCTAACCTAACCTAACCTAACCTAACCTAACCTAACCTAACCTAACCTAACCTAACCTAACCTAACCTAACCTAACCTAACCTAACCTAACCTAACCTAACCTAACCTAACCTAACCTAACCTAACCTAACCTAACCTAACCTAACCTAACCTAACCTAACCTAACCTAACCTAACCTAACCTAACCTAACCTAACCTAACCTAACCTAACCTAACCTAACCTAACCTAACCTAACCTAACCTAACCTAACCTAACCTAACCTAACCTAACCTAACCTAACCTAACCTAACCTAACCTAACCTAACCTAACCTAACCTAACCTAACCTAACCTAACCTAACCTAACCTAACCTAACCTAACCTAACCTAACCTAACCTAACCTAACCTAACCTAACCTAACCTAACCTAACCTAACCTAACCTAACCTAACCTAACCTAACCTAACCTAACCTAACCTAACCTAACCTAACCTAACCTAACCTAACCTAACCTAACCTAACCTAACCTAACCTAACCTAACCTAACCTAACCTAACCTAACCTAACCTAACCTAACCTAACCTAACCTAACCTAACCTAACCTAACCTAACCTAACCTAACCTAACCTAACCTAACCTAACCTAACCTAACCTAACCTAACCTAACCTAACCTAACCTAACCTAACCTAACCTAACCTAACCTAACCTAACCTAACCTAACCTAACCTAACCTAACCTAACCTAACCTAACCTAACCTAACCTAACCTAACCTAACCTAACCTAACCTAACCTAACCTAACCTAACCTAACCTAACCTAACCTAACCTAACCTAACCTAACCTAACCTAACCTAACCTAACCTAACCTAACCTAACCTAACCTAACCTAACCTAACCTAACCTAACCTAACCTAACCTAACCTAACCTAACCTAACCTAACCTAACCTAACCTAACCTAACCTAACCTAACCTAACCTAACCTAACCTAACCTAACCTAACCTAACCTAACCTAACCTAACCTAACCTAACCTAACCTAACCTAACCTAACCTAACCTAACCTAACCTAACCTAACCTAACCTAACCTAACCTAACCTAACCTAACCTAACCTAACCTAACCTAACCTAACCTAACCTAACCTAACCTAACCTAACCTAACCTAACCTAACCTAACCTAACCTAACCTAACCTAACCTAACCTAACCTAACCTAACCTAACCTAACCTAACCTAACCTAACCTAACCTAACCTAACCTAACCTAACCTAACCTAACCTAACCTAACCTAACCTAACCTAACCTAACCTAACCTAACCTAACCTAACCTAACCTAACCTAACCTAACCTAACCTAACCTAACCTAACCTAACCTAACCTAACCTAACCTAACCTAACCTAACCTAACCTAACCTAACCTAACCTAACCTAACCTAACCTAACCTAACCTAACCTAACCTAACCTAACCTAACCTAACCTAACCTAACCTAACCTAACCTAACCTAACCTAACCTAACCTAACCTAACCTAACCTAACCTAACCTAACCTAACCTAACCTAACCTAACCTAACCTAACCTAACCTAACCTAACCTAACCTAACCTAACCTAACCTAACCTAACCTAACCTAACCTAACCTAACCTAACCTAACCTAACCTAACCTAACCTAACCTAACCTAACCTAACCTAACCTAACCTAACCTAACCTAACTAACCTAACCTAACCTAACCTAACCTAACCTAACCTAACCTAACCTAACCTAACCTAACCTAACCTAACCTAACCTAACCTAACCTAACCTAACCTAACCTAACCTAACCTAACCTAACCTAACCTAACCTAACCTAACCTAACCTAACCTAACCTAACCTAACCTAACCTAACCTAACCTAACCTAACCTAACCTAACCTAACCTAACCTAACCTAACCTAACCTAACCTAACCTAACCTAACCTAACCTAACCTAACCTAACCTAACCTAACCTAACCTAACCTAACCTAACCTAACCTAACCTAACCTAACCTAACCTAACCTAACCTAACCTAACCTAACCTAACCTAACCTAACCTAACCTAACCTAACCTAACCTAACCTAACCTAACCTAACCTAACCTAACCTAACCTAACCTAACCTAACCTAACCTAACCTAACCTAACCTAACCTAACCTAACCTAACCTAACCTAACCTAACCTAACCTAACCTAACCTAACCTAACCTAACCTAACCTAACCTAACCTAACCTAACCTAACCTAACCTAACCTAACCTAACCTAACCTAACCTAACCTAACCTAACCTAACCTAACCTAACCTAACCTAACCTAACCTAACCTAACCTAACCTAACCTAACCTAACCTAACCTAACCTAACCTAACCTAACCTAACCTAACCTAACCTAACCTAACCTAACCTAACCTAACCTAACCTAACCTAACCTAACCTAACCTAACCTAACCTAACCTAACCTAACCTAACCTAACCTAACCTAACCTAACCTAACCTAACCTAACCTAACCTAACCTAACCTAACCTAACCTAACCTAACCTAACCTAACCTAACCTAACCTAACCTAACCTAACCTAACCTAACCTAACCTAACCTAACCTAACCTAACCTAACCTAACCTAACCTAACCTAACCTAACCTAACCTAACCTAACCTAACCTAACCTAACCTAACCTAACCTAACCTAACCTAACCTAACCTAACCTAACCTAACCTAACCTAACCTAACCTAACCTAACCTAACCTAACCTAACCTAACCTAACCTAACCTAACCTAACCTAACCTAACCTAACCTAACCTAACCTAACCTAACCTAACCTAACCTAACCTAACCTAACCTAACCTAACCTAACCTAACCTAACCTAACCTAACCTAACCTAACCTAACCTAACCTAACCTAACCTAACCTAACCTAACCTAACCTAACCTAACCTAACCTAACCTAACCTAACCTAACCTAACCTAACCTAACCTAACCTAACCTAACCTAACCTAACCTAACCTAACCTAACCTAACCTAACCTAACCTAACCTAACCTAACCTAACCTAACCTAACCTAACCTAACCTAACCTAACCTAACCTAACCTAACCTAACCTAACCTAACCTAACCTAACCTAACCTAACCTAACCTAACCTAACCTAACCTAACCTAACCTAACCTAACCTAACCTAACCTAACCTAACCTAACCTAACCTAACCTAACCTAACCTAACCTAACCTAACCTAACCTAACCTAACCTAACCTAACCTAACCTAACCTAACCTAACCTAACCTAACCTAACCTAACCTAACCTAACCTAACCTAACCTAACCTAACCTAACCTAACCTAACCTAACCTAACCTAACCTAACCTAACCTAACCTAACCTAACCTAACCTAACCTAACCTAACCTAACCTAACCTAACCTAACCTAACCTAACCTAACCTAACCTAACCTAACCTAACCTAACCTAACCTAACCTAACCTAACCTAACCTAACCTAACCTAACCTAACCTAACCTAACCTAACCTAACCTAACCTAACCTAACCTAACCTAACCTAACCTAACCTAACCTAACCTAACCTAACCTAACCTAACCTAACCTAACCTAACCTAACCTAACCTAACCTAACCTAACCTAACCTAACCTAACCTAACCTAACCTAACCTAACCTAACCTAACCTAACCTAACCTAACCTAACCTAACCTAACCTAACCTAACCTAACCTAACCTAACCTAACCTAACCTAACCTAACCTAACCTAACCTAACCTAACCTAACCTAACCTAACCTAACCTAACCTAACCTAACCTAACCTAACCTAACCTAACCTAACCTAACCTAACCTAACCTAACCTAACCTAACCTAACCTAACCTAACCTAACCTAACCTAACCTAACCTAACCTAACCTAACCTAACCTAACCTAACCTAACCTAACCTAACCTAACCTAACCTAACCTAACCTAACCTAACCTAACCTAACCTAACCTAACCTAACCTAACCTAACCTAACCTAACCTAACCTAACCTAACCTAACCTAACCTAACCTAACCTAACCTAACCTAACCTAACCTAACCTAACCTAACCTAACCTAACCTAACCTAACCTAACCTAACCTAACCTAACCTAACCTAACCTAACCTAACCTAACCTAACCTAACCTAACCTAACCTAACCTAACCTAACCTAACCTAACCTAACCTAACCTAACCTAACCTAACCTAACCTAACCTAACCTAACCTAACCTAACCTAACCTAACCTAACCTAACCTAACCTAACCTAACCTAACCTAACCTAACCTAACCTAACCTAACCTAACCTAACCTAACCTAACCTAACCTAACCTAACCTAACCTAACCTAACCTAACCTAACCTAACCTAACCTAACCTAACCTAACCTAACCTAACCAGGCGACCCGAACGCGCACTGTCCGCAACGCTCCGCGCTCAAAAATTCAAAGTTTTTAGTGTTTTACTGCGAAAAAATTCATATCTCCAGAGCGGAAGCAGCTATCGTTGTGGAAAATATTTCAAAAAAATACGCGCAAAGAAGATCTAACGTCTAAGTGAAGTGACAAATACCTAGATTTTTTCTAGGTATTTTTAAAACATAAATAAGTGTAAAATTCTCGGACCCTTGCGCGCGGAACAATTCATTAAAAAATAACTGTTCGTCATAAAAACAATATATAAACGTCAAAACGTGCTCCAGAATCTGGCGCACCAGGACACATAAAAAACTGTTATAAAAAACAATAAATTGAAACTAAAATTGATAAGACAATACAAAAATTTTTTCAAAGTGAACTTTAATCCCGAATTTCTACAAAACAAGATCGGTGACCCCCAAATTTTCAATTGTGGAAAGTTGTTGTTTAGTGTTCTGCGTATTTGTACACAATTTGGAAATTTTTGGGCGACGCGTCGAGGCACTAGGACCGAAAAACCAGCTGACATCACCAGCGGTTTTTTCGTTTTTGCGGCTGAACCCTGGTGAGCGCGCTAGTGGTTCTGTCACCATTAGCTGCGCCCTAAGGAGACGCACCAGACGCCACCAAAACCAACTTCCTAGGACCAGGCGTCCAGGAGCAGCAGTCATTTTTCTGCAGAAAAATTCAAAACAAGGAAATTTGGACCCGCCCACGCCTGAAATCTGACAAACTGGAGCACACTACAGTAGATAAGTTCAGTGCAAATCTATCCCACAATCTGTGTGCCAAATTTGAGATCTCTAGTGTTAATAGTTATTTAATTATAGATTTTTAATTGAAACTTAGGAAAAATTTTGCCCGGGTTTACGTAATTTCAAAGTGAAAAAGTGCTTTTTAAATAGGGGTTGTTTTGAGTAAACAACCCTTAATTTCTTTAGCCCGGGTCGTAAAAATAGTTTTTGAGTGGTTTTCATAATTTTAGCTTTTGTAGTTTTCGAGATAATACGATCTCAAATTTGGTAAAAGCCAGGATTTTGACCCCCTTTTTTCACCTCTTTCCCATAGGGGAAATTTCCGGGGCATACAAAAAACCTCCATTATTAACCCATAAGTATTTTATTTTGGCACTATTTTAATTAAATCCTTATTATTTTCGGAAATAAAGACGTAAACAAAATCCCGCCATCTATCGAACAAGTCTGGAACTATATACCTGATAAAAATTTTAACTTTTTTCAAAATTCTAAATTTATGTGTATCGTATAGTAAGGACCCCAGGACCCCTGTTTTTATCCCGGAGGACCCCCTAAGTGGGATAGATTTGCACTTATTAGCGTTGTAAGTGGTGACACTATAAAGATTTTTAAACAAAAATTTGTAAAAAATTATTCTTCTGCAATAAAAATTTAGTTTGTAGTGACGACCATAAAAGGGACTCCCCGCTTCCTCCAGGTAACCGGGAGAACCCAAATGGTCTTGTAGTTTTTAAGAAAATTAGGTTATAGTGTCACCAAAAATTTACTTTTTATACACTTGCTTATTATACTTTGCAAAATCTATTTAAAATAATTTATTTAATTTAATATATTCAATTTTATTTAATTCCCTTTTAATTTTATTGACATTTTATAATTTCTTTATCTGTTTTAAATTATTTTAACAATTTTAATCTGAATCATAGTGTTTGAGAACTGTAATTTTTGCAAAGTATTATTTAATTTTAATTTTTATTTTAATTCTACTGACCGTGTTTACAACTTCTACAAACTTTTATAGTATTTTAACGATAAACGACCTTGGCTCCCCTTTACAGAGCTAAGGGAACAGTATTTTAATTTTAAATTATTTATTTAATTGTAATTTTAATTTTAACTTTAACTGACGCAGACCTCCAGCGTGAGACAATGCCTCTCGCCCACTCCCCACCGACGTCAAGGAGGACATCCATTAGCGGGACACCAAAATCGGTGTCGTTTGTGGACCCGCAGGACGGTAATCCTAGTGACTCAGACGGCAGCTTTGATGCGTATGCTAGAAGCCACTTTAGACGGGACCCGAACGCTACGCCGTTTGTCCCGCGTAAATGCAGACGGAAACGAATAACCGATGATGATAGGGACGTTCTGGTCCGGGAGTGCAGAGAGTACATAAAACAGGTTATAGACGAACTGGAAACGGCCAGGAACCTGAAAACAACAATTAAAGACGCGGCCAAGGGTATATTAGGCAAATTGGAAGATAAAATTTGCGACTTAGCTGAGTACGTAGAGCCTAAGAACATAACTCCGGGTTACCACCCAAGCATACGTACCCAGACATCCCCAGAGACTCAACCCAGCCCAAATCAAGTCGAGCTTGCTCTATCCAGGCAGATGGAGGAGCAGGCTCGACTGATTAGGGAAAACACGGAAAAGCTGGATGAAATCAGGGAACTGGTCGCAAAGCAGTCTGGCCCTTCGTCTTACGCAGACGCGGCGGCCCGCCCGGCCTTGGCGAAACCGACCGAACGTGGGGCCCTGCTGTCCCTTGTCGTAGCATCTAAAGATGCTTGCGACACGGGGGAGCAGGTGCTCGACAGGGTTCGAGAAGCGGTAGATGCCAAGGACGGGTGGATCCGCGTGGAAAGGGTGCGTAAGGCGAGGGACCAAAAAGTAATAATGAGCTGCGCGACGGAAGCCGAAAGGTCCAAATTGCGGCAGAGATTAGAGGGGGCGGGTAAGAACTTATCTGTCGAGGAAGTGAAAAATAGGGACCCGCTTCTCATCCTCTGGGGCGTCAGCATCAGACATACTGATGATGACGTCATCGGAGCGGTGAGAGGACAGAACCCCGAAATTTTTCACGGCCTCGACAGGGAGGGGGATAACCTGCACGTAAAATATAAAAAGAAGGCGCGAAACCCGAAGGTGCACCATATCGTGGTCAGCACATCACCGGCCATATGGAGGAGGGCAGTTGCTGCCGGAA
>OY743106.1:23335000-23340000 GCA_963555685.1 Acrobasis consociella | reverse complement strand
AACCTAACCTAACCTAACCTAACCTAACCTAACCTAACCTAACCTAACCTAACCTAACCTAACCTAACCTAACCTAACCTAACCTAACCTAACCTAACCTAACCTAACCTAACCTAACCTAACCTAACCTAACCTAACCTAACCTAACCTAACCTAACCTAACCTAACCTAACCTAACCTAACCTAACCTAACCTAACCTAACCTAACCTAACCTAACCTAACCTAACCTAACCTAACCTAACCTAACCTAACCTAACCTAACCTAACCTAACCTAACCTAACCTAACCTAACCTAACCTAACCTAACCTAACCTAACCTAACCTAACCTAACCTAACCTAACCTAACCTAACCTAACCTAACCTAACCTAACCTAACCTAACCTAACCTAACCTAACCTAACCTAACCTAACCTAACCTAACCTAACCTAACCTAACCTAACCTAACCTAACCTAACCTAACCTAACCTAACCTAACCTAACCTAACCTAACCTAACCTAACCTAACCTAACCTAACCTAACCTAACCTAACCTAACCTAACCTAACCTAACCTAACCTAACCTAACCTAACCTAACCTAACCTAACCTAACCTAACCTAACCTAACCTAACCTAACCTAACCTAACCTAACCTAACCTAACCTAACCTAACCTAACCTAACCTAACCTAACCTAACCTAACCTAACCTAACCTAACCTAACCTAACCTAACCTAACCTAACCTAACCTAACCTAACCTAACCTAACCTAACCTAACCTAACCTAACCTAACCTAACCTAACCTAACCTAACCTAACCTAACCTAACCTAACCTAACCTAACCTAACCTAACCTAACCTAACCTAACCTAACCTAACCTAACCTAACCTAACCTAACCTAACCTAACCTAACCTAACCTAACCTAACCTAACCTAACCTAACCTAACCTAACCACGATACGACATAGAACAAAGACTCAACACAAAACTGACTGCTGACAAAATAAAAGACATCATGTCAAGCGACGACAGAAACAAGTTTCTAGACTACTGCATTAATATTGCAGAAGACGTAATAAAAAGAAACAAATAGTAAATAAAAACATGTTTACATAATATATAAACGTATTATTGTCAAGCATTAGTATAAAAATCGTAAATAAAACATAAAGATACTGTAAACTGCAATAGAATAGAAATAGAATTAGCTGCATAGTGCTTAAGGAAAATATAGTCAAACAAAAATAAAAAAAAGTCTGCTACATAAATAAAGAAAAATTTATAGTACTGGGAGGGCATCCCACCCGAAATGATAGTGAAAAATTGGAATGAATCAGGATAAATCAAAACCAAACATGTAAAAACAGACTCCGATTAAGTTGGAGGTGAGAGCGACATATATAAAAAAAAAAAAAAAAAAAAAAAAAAAAACCTAACCTAACCTAACCTAACCTAACCTAACCTAACCTAACCTAACCTAACCTAACCTAACCTAACCTAACCTAACCTAACCTAACCTAACCTAACCTAACCTAACCTAACCTAACCTAACCTAACCTAACCTAACCTAACCTAACCTAACCTAACCTAACCTAACCTAACCTAACCTAACCTAACCTAACCTAACCTAACCTAACCTAACCTAACCTAACCTAACCTAACCTAACCTAACCTAACCTAACCTAACCTAACCTAACCTAACCTAACCTAACCTAACCTAACCTAACCTAACCTAACCTAACCTAACCTAACCTAACCTAACCTAACCTAACCTAACCTAACCTAACCTAACCTAACCTAACCTAACCTAACCTAACCTAACCTAACCTAACCTAACCTAACCTAACCTAACCTAACCTAACCTAACCTAACCTAACCTAACCTAACCTAACCTAACCTAACCTAACCTAACCTAACCTAACCTAACCTAACCTAACCTAACCTAACCTAACCTAACCTAACCTAACCTAACCTAACCTAACCTAACCTAACCTAACCTAACCCCAGTTCCGCTGCGTCAGGCGACCCGAACGCGCACTGCCCGCAACGCTCCGCGCTCGAAAAAATCAAAGTTTCGCGATTTTTACGGCTTAAAAATCAATAACTTCGTAACGGAGGCAGTTACAGGCCTGAAATAAATACCAAAAAGTGCGCGCTCCAAAATTCCATAGTGCTAGTGTTGTGACAAATACTTGGATTTTTGCTAAGTATTTTTAAAACGCAAAAAACTTTTCAAATTTCGGGACTTCACGCGCCAAACAATTCACTAAAAAATCATCGGGCGTCGTACAGAGATAAATAATATATATTTTAAATCTCCAGAAAGTGGCGGACATAATTACAGTTTGATTGGTGATAAAAAACAAAAATTTGGACCTTCTACAGAGACGGAAATAAAAACTTTTTCAAAATTTTAACTTCAAACGCAATTTTCTTTAAAACAAGATCGGTGACCTATACTTTTAGAACTGTAGTTTTGTGGACTGAGGACGTCTTCTTGCCTGGACATAATTCAAAAAATTTTCTGGCGAAGCATCGAGGCGCCAGAGACCAAAAACCATCTGGACGCACCAGCGGTTTTTTCGTTTTTGCGGCTGAACCCTGGTGTGTGCGCTAGTGGTTCTGTCACCATTAGCTGCGCCCTAAGAAGACGCATCAGCCGATCCCAAAACCAGGTTCCTAGGACCAGGCGTCCAGGAGCAGCATCCATTTTTCGGCCAGAAAATTCTAAACGTGCACATTGGACCCGCCCACGCCCGAAATTCGAAGAGCTGGAACACTCGATTATAGATAAGTACAGTGCAAATCTATCCCACAATCTGTGTGCCAAATTTGAGATCCCTAGCTTTAACAGTTAATTAATTATAGATTTTAAAGTAGAACACTAGAAAATTTTTGCCCGGGTTTACGTAATTTCAAAGTGAAAAAGTGCTTTTTAAATAGGGGTTGTTTTGAGTAAACAACCCTTAATTTCTTTAGCCCGGGTCGTAAAAATAGTTTCACAGTTGTTTCCGTAAATTTAGCTCCAATAGTTTCTTAGATATCTCGATCTCAAATTTGGTAAAATTCAGAAATTTGCCACCCTTATTTCTCCCCCTTCCCGTAAGGGAAACTTATGGTGCAAATAATAAACCTTCTTTAAATACCCTTAATTAATTTATTTTGGCACTATTTTAATTAAAATCCCTTTATTTACGAAAATAATTTTGTAAACAAAATCCCGCCATCTAGTGAAAATTTTTGGAACTATATACCTGACAAAATTTCAACTTATTTTCAAAATTCCAAATTTATGCAAATCTCATAGTAAGCACCCCCGGACCCCTGCTTTTCTCCAGAGGGACCCCCTAAGTGGGATAGATTTGTACTTATCAACGTTGCAAGTGGTGAAATGACAAAAATTTTAGAATAAAAATTTGTTAAAATTATCTTTTTGCAATAAAAATTATTTTGACTAGTGACGACCACAGAAGGGACTCCCCGCTTCCTCCTGGTAACTGGGAGGACCTAATTGTTTACGTAGTTTTTAAGTTTTTTAGATTATAGTTCCATCGAAAGTCGGTTTTTATACACCTTCGCTTATATTTTAATTATTTTTAGTTATTTGACCACTTTCACAGATTTACTTTTTAATGACTTTGGCCCCTCTATACAGGGCCAAAAATTTTAGCTTATTTAATTTTAATTTATTTATGTAATTTTAATTTTACGTACAAAAATTGTGTTTTAGCCTATTTATTATTTTAATTTAATTTAATTTGACGTTTTTCAACTTATACAAACCTTTAATATGATTTAATGACCCTTGCCCCCTATACAGGACCAAGGAATAGTATTTTAAGACTCTCTGTATATTTTATTGATTTTATTGATTTTATTTATTGACGCCAACTCCAATATGCCTATTGAAAGGACGCCGATAGTAAACGCTAACCCCATAGGTAGGACCCCCAAATCTGTATCCTTTGCTCGACGCCTTAGCTATTCAGATGAAAGCGATGAGGCACACAGGATGTCCCCCTCGTCCCAGTACAAGAAATTTGGAAGGGAAACAATCAATACGCCTTACGTGCACCCAAATGATAGAAAGGTAAGACTAACAGATCACATGAGGAACGAACTAGGTACAAAATGTCAAGACTTGCTCAAGGAGATAGAGGATGAGCTGGAAACGGCAAGAAACCTAAAAAATACAATTAAAGACTCGATAAAAGAAAAATTGCAAATAATATCATACACTGTAAGCGACATGGGCGAGTATGTCGAGACTGAGAATTTAACTCCCGGATACAATCCGTGCGCCCGTACCCAAACCTCCCCCGCTGGATTCACCTCCATCCACGACGAGCGGTCGGCAGGGCTTGCCCTATCCAAAAAAATGGATGAGCAGGCCCTGCTGATCGCCGAAAATGCGAGGAAGCTGGAGGAGATTAGGGAGTTAGTGACGCAGCAGGCTGGCCCTTCGTCTTATGCAGACGCGGCGGCCCGCCCGGCCTTGGCGAAACCGACCGAGCGTGGGGCCCTGCTGTCCCTTGTCGTAACATCTAAAGATGTTTGCGACACGGGGGAGCAGGTGCTCGACAGGGTTCGAGAAGCGGTAGATGCCAAGGACGGGTGGATCCGCGTGGAGCGTGTGCGTAAGGCGAGGGACCAGAAGGTAGTAATGAGCTGCGCGACGGAAGCCGAGAGGTCCAAACTACGGCAGAGACTGGAGGGGGCAGGCAAAAACCTCACCGTCGAGGTCGTGAAAAATAGGGACCCACTCCTCATCCTCTGGGGCGTCAGCGTCAAACATGCTGACGATGACGTCATCGGAGCGGTGAGGAGGCAGAATGAGGAAATTTTTCACGGCCTCGAGGGGGAGGAAGGCCGCCTGCAAATAAAATATAAAAAGAAGGCGCGAAACCCGCATGTTCACCACATTGTGGTCAGCACATCGCCGGCCATATGGAGGAGGGCAGTTGCTGCCGGAACCCTCCGTGTGGACCTCCAGCACGTAAGGGTGGCCGACCAGTCCCCC
>OY743106.1:23325000-23330000 GCA_963555685.1 Acrobasis consociella | reverse complement strand
CAGTAAAATAAATTTGATACCGTGTTCAAAGTAACTTACTCCTATTTAAATTGCTAATTTGGTCAAAATAAGTCAAAGACAAAAAATTTAGATTGTATATTTTTGGAAATAATTCAGTTTTAAAATAGGTTGGTATCTCCTCCAGGTGCCAATAACTTTGTAATTGAAATATCTCGGAAACTAGGGGTCGTAGGGTGGTTTTGACATTTTTAACGGGGTCCCCCCCCCTTCAACCCCCCCCACACTAACAACCGGAGTGTTAGTCTTTGTACCTATACGAATCATTTGGACGGGGTTTCATCCCCCTACCCCTAAAAATAATTTTGGACTTAGAAAAATTTGGAACCGGGGCAAAAATTTTTTTCTAAATTAAGGGTGGGAAATTGTTGTGGGTGCAAAGACTAACACCCTGAAAGAAACCGCGGTTTCGGGAGCCCAAAATTGACGGAGTTGTGGCCCTTTGAAAATACGGCGGCCATATTGGTCCGCCATATTGGATTTTTTCAACTGGCCGTAACTCGTCACTGGGTCGTCCTACGAAGACGCGGTTTCTTCTGCGAGATAGAGCTCGACGGGGGCTTTTTGATACAGTCGCTGGACCGACTCTAGGTAGAGTCCAAGTAGAGTCAGTTAAAAAATTTCTGAAAAAAAAAAAATTTTAATTGTAAAATTATTTATTTGTATAAAACTATAAACGTACGCAGCAGCATTTAGGACTGCAAAACTTGACTCTACATTGAACTGATATTTAGATTTTAAATAATTTTAAGTTATATTTTAACTAAAGACTAGTCGTTAAGACAAAGGTGCCTCCCTACCTATAACATACCTAGGTAGAAGGTATAGGGCCCCGGAAGGCACATTATTTTATATTATATTGTAATTATTAAATTAAGTGTATATACATCTAGGTTTAGTGTAAAAATTGACGGCTTTACTTATTTTCGACTATTCCCTTGGCTCCCCTTTACAGGGCCAAGGAAGTTTTACACTTTATTATTTACGATATTATTTTAATGTTTATAATTTTAAATTCATTTGACGCTGCCCTCTGACTGAAATTATTTTTATATTTTGAATTTATAATTTATTACTTAATTATTGCAATATTAACTTATTTACCGTTATTACATTAAGCGTGACAATGCCGCTAGTTCACTCCCCACAATTAGAGACCACATCCGACGACAAGACTCCAAAGTCTGTATCTTTTGCCGAACCACGATGCCTAGATTATTCAGATGAGAGCATCGTCGGGTACAATAAGCATGCACCAGTGGGTCCCAATGAGACGCCCTTTGTACCGCCAAAGTACAGAAGGAAAAGAATTACGGACGACGCAAGGGACATGATAGGCGCGGAGTGTAGAGAGCTTATGAGGCAAATCACTGAGGATCTAGAAAGTGCAAGAAATCTAAAGACCACCATAAAGGAGTCGATAAAGGAAAAGCTGGAGGTACTAGATGATAAGATATGTGATTTGGCTGAGTACGTCGAGCCCCAGAACATAACCCCGGGGTACAATCCCAGTATCCGCACTCAGACGTCCCCGGGGGGGCCTGGAAGTGAACTGACAGACGGACTTACCCTCTCCAAACAGATCGAAGAGCAGGCTCGGCTAATCGGCGAAAATACAAGGTTGCTAGGCGAGCTCAAGGATCTGGTCTCAACGCAGCAATCTGGTCCCTTGACTTACGCACACGTGGCGGCCCGCCCAGCCTTGGCGAGACCGACCGAGCGTGGAGCCCTGCTGTCCCTTGTGGTCACATCCACGGATGTGTGCGACACGGGGGAGCAGGTGCTCGACAAAGTTCGGGAAGCGGTCGACGCCAAGGATGGCTGGGTACGAGTTGAACGGGTGCGGAAGGCACGGGATCAGAAGGTGGTTATGGGTTGTTCATCTGAGGCGGAACGGCAAAAACTCAGGGACCGAATCGAAAAGGCGGGCAAGGGCCTCGTTGTCGAGGACGTGAAAAACAGGGACCCCCTCCTCATCCTCTGGGGCGTCAGCATCCGACATAGTGATGAAGACGTCCTCAGAGCGGTGAGGAACCAAAACCCTGAAGTTTTTTACGGCCTCGACAGAGAGGACGACCGCCTTCAGATTAAGTACAAGAAAAAGGCACGAAACCCTCAAGTCTGCCACATTGTCTTAAGCACGTCCCCTAAGATGTGGAGGAGAGCCGTTGAAGCCGGAACACTTCGGGTGGACCTCCAGCGAGTACGGGTTGCTGATCAGTCCCCCCTCGTCCAGTGCTCTCGCTGTCTGGCCTATGGCCACAGCAGGAGGTACTGTAGCGAGGAGAGGGACTCATGCAGCCACTGTGGAGGTCCTCACCTAAGATCGGCATGCCCAGACCACAAGGCGGGTACGGCAGCAACCTGCTGTAATTGTAAAAAGGCGGGCATAAACCAGGCAAGTCACAATGCTTTCAGTGATGATTGCACATTAAGAAAGAAATGGGATGCGATTGCGAGGTCAGCAACTGCGTATTTCTGACCTCGCAATCAGCAGAGTGCCCACGAGTGCGCGGCTAAGCCGTCGGTGCCCTGTACCCAAGGCATGCAACATTACTTTGTTAAAAGTCAATTTGCATTGAAAATGGAAACGAAAAAAGGCACCGCGATTTAGCCGCGTACCAAACACGTGTGCGGACTGAAGGCATTGCGATAAGCTATGTAAACATATTATGAGACATTTCCTGTAAGTAAAATACAGGTGCTCATTATTAAATAATGAACGCTGCATTTAAGTAGGTCAAAGAGCAAATAAAAAGTGTAAGGAAATGTCTCGAAATGTAAACAAAAGCTTGTTCCTTTTCTAAATAGTAAACTCAGCAATACAATTGTCGGCAAGAATAAGTCAAAAAATTGTATTTTTATTGTAAGCTACTTATGAATATATATAAGTGTACACAACAAGTTAAGAAAAAATGTACATAAAATAAAATTATACAAAACGATATAATAGAAAACACATGTAATAAGTATATAAAAATGTAACAGGAATAAAAGTAAAAGAAAAATGTAATAGAATTAAAATTATATAGAAATTAAAGTAAAGAATAAATGTGATAAAAGAGAAATAAGTATAAGTGAAATAATGTATACGTGTGATAAGTAAATGCAATGGAAATAGAACGAAATTTATGTAAAAATAGATAGATATAAGTATGTATACTAAGAAAATAAGAAACAGTGTAATAAGTTATTTTCCCCAGAGCGAAATAAATAAATAAAGAAACAAAAGAAAGCACAGATAGAAAATAGAAATAGATAAATAGATGGGAGTCCCACCCGTCAGAGCAAAAGATGAAGTATGAACTTGGCCAGTATGATGAATGAAAGTACGAGAGGCATGTAAGCGAGAACTAGTATGAAAGAGTTGAACAGAAAAAATAGTCTCTGATCTAGTCAGAGGGTGTAGAATAAAAAAAAAAAAAAAAAAAAAAAAAAAAAAAAAAAAAAACCTAACCTAACCTAACCTAACCTAACCTAACCTAACCTAACCTAACCTAACCTAACCTAACCTAACCGAAGTCTCGCTGCGCCAGGCGACCCGAACGCGCACTGCCCGCAACGCTCCGCGCTCGAAAAATTCAAAATTTTTAAAGTTTTTCGCAGTAAAATCAATAACTCAGGAACGGAAGCAGCTATTGCCTCAAGAAATAGCTCAAAAAGTGCGCGCTAAAAAGTTTTACAATGCTAGTGAAGTTTTATTTGCTTAGATTTTTGCTAAGTATTTTTTAAAGACCAAAAAGTGACGAAATTTCGGGACTCGGCGCGCGAAACAAATCATTAAAAAATAACCGGGCGTCGTACAAAAACGTCAAATACCCTTTAATGTGCACCGGAAATTGGCGGACCTTGTAGTATAAATATCAGTGTTATAGACTCAAATTTGGAACTTCTACAACAAAAACAAAATTAAGTTTTTTAAAATTTCAACTTCAAAGCCAAATTACTTCGAATCTAGATCGGTGACACATACTTTTGGAACTGCAGTTCTGTCGGCTGAGGACGTCTTCGTGTCTGGACACAACTCAAAAAATTTTTTGGCCACGCACCGAGGCGCCAGAGACCGAAAACCGTCTGGACCCACCAGCGGTTTTTTCGGTTTTGCGGCCAAACCCAGCGGCGCGCACTAGTGGTTTTACCACCCCTAGTTGCGCCTTGAGAAGACGCATCAGAAGACACCAAGACCAAGTTCCTAGGACCAGGCATCTAGGAACAGCGCTCATCTTTCCGACGGAAAATTGCAACGAGCAATTTTGGACCCGCCCACGCCCGAAACTCCTGGGACTAGAACAAAGCATTATAGATAAGTACAGTGCAAATCTATCCCACAATCTGTGTGCCAAATTTGAGATCCCTAGCTTTAACAGTTAATTAATTATAGATTTTAAAGTAGAACACTAGAAAATTTTTGCCCGGGTTTACGTAATTTCAAAGTGAAAAAGTGCTTTTTAAATAGGGGTTGTTTTGAGTAAACAACCCTTAATTTCTTTAGCCCGGGTCGTAAAAATAGTTTCACAGTTGTTTCCGTAATTTTAGCTCCAATAGTTTCTTAGATATCTCGATCTCAAATTTGGTAAAATTCTGAAATTTGCCACCCTTATTTCTCCCCCTTCCCGTAAGGGAAACCTATGGTGCAAATAATAAACCTTCTTTAAATACCCTTAATTAATTTATTTTGGCACTATTTTAATTAAAATCCCTTTATTTACGAAAATAATTTTGTAAACAAAATCCCGCCATCTAGTGAAAATTTTTGGAACTATATACCTGACAAAATTTCAACTTATTTTCAAAATTCCAAATTTATGCAAATCTCATAGTAAGCACCCCCGGACCCCTGCTTTTCTCCAGAGGGACCCTCTAAGTGGGATAGATTTGTACTTATCAACGTTGCAAGTGGTGAAATGACAAAAATTTTAGAATAAAAATTTGTTAAAATTATCTTTCTGTAATAAAAATTATTTTGACTAGTGACGACCACA
>OY743106.1:23050000-23320000 GCA_963555685.1 Acrobasis consociella | reverse complement strand
ATTTAATCTCCCTAAGGCTCCCATACAAAAAACTTGATTTTCATAGATAATGGTACAGAACCCTTAGTGCGCGAGTTCCATGACGATTAAGTCAGTGAATCTGGTGAACAAACCGCGCGTGTGTCACTGCTCACTGCTCACTGCTCGCTAGCGACTAGCGAGTCGTCCTTGATGGATTAGCCTCCATATAGAGGCCGCAATACGTAGGTATATTTTCGATACCTAAACGGGGAGTGACACAGGCCTGGTTTCAGCCAGTTAACAAGTGAAACTGTTACCACCTTCACCGCTTGGAGGTAATCCCAGCTTATGTTATTGCCTATTTATTTATTAAATAACTACTTAATTGAAGTAACCCTAAAGTCAATTAAATTTTGAAAAGTGATTTTTGGTAACCTCGCAGACCAAGGTCAATGACCCAGTCCGCTTAAATGAACTATGCTTAAATGTTAATATAATAAGGTTGAAATTTGTCGAGCGATCCGATCGGGCCATTCGGGCTAGTTTGATAACTATTTATTTATTATTTCCAGAAAAAAACATTCAGTATACAATAAATAAATGCAATGAGCTTAGTTCTCTGCCTGCTAAAAGATGTGAAATAAAAACTTTAAAAAAATAATAATAACCGATTTCAAATCGAAATGCACTAAAAAGCAAAAAATAATAATTATTTATATCAGATGACCCTGAAGTTCTGGGTAAAAAATCTCTATAATACTCATTATTTATTTGGAGTCGGTGCCAATCTTCCTGCCTCAGAGTTCATGTACGAGTAATACCACGTCGTAGCACCGTAGCTCCCAAATCGATAAACCGAATTTGTTTGTTTGTTTGTTGGTTTTTTTGTAATAACTTTATTGTACTACGAAAAAACACATACAAAATCAATAGAATTGACAACGGCGGACTTATCCCATAATGGAATCTCTTCCAGTCAACCGGCAAATAAGAAGATAGGACAATTAGGTACTCACAAGATGGGTATAGAAGGATTTGATTTTTTCTTGTTACAAAAGTAATTCATACGAGAGTGTTTTTTGCTATAGAGCTCTTTTTTGAGTTGTTGAGGCTTAGGCAATTTTAAATTAATAATTACCTAATAATGTATAATATATTTGCTGATAAAATGTGTTTTTCACATTATTTCGATTCCCGTGGCGTATTCTAAAGTACTTCAAGAATGATTTCAATGTTTTATTTTATTTTATTTAATGGGAACAACAAACAGCTACATTATGAAAATTGATACAGTGCAACTTTACATAAAAAGACTTATTAATAACGTAGCCCACAACGTTATTCACAAGATAACAGATAGTTGTCTGGGCTGCTAACTACATACAAACTATTTAATCTTATACCTTTAAACGAGCAATTCTTGTATGTATGTATGTATATATATATATTTATTTATAAATTTCTGTGATCTTGAAAACGGCTCTAACGATTTCGCTGAAAATTTGTATATGGGGGTTTTCGGGGGTAAACAATCGATCTAGATTAGTTTTATGTTTGGGAAAACGCGTGTTTTCGAGTTTTCATGCGTTTTTCTTTCCACGCAGAATATGGTCGCTAATTTCGTCACGCCGCGACCGCCTTGATTTAGCTCAGTGGTTAAGGATAGCGACCGCTAGAAAGAGTGTTACGGGTTCGAATCCCACTTGGTGACTTACTTTTGTTTTTTTTTATGTTAAAGTTTATATATTTTTTATTATTTTGCATTGTTTTTAGACAAGTTTAAAAAAAATTGTTAATGTTTGATATGTAACCGAGCAAAGCTCGGTCGCCCAGGTACTTAATTAACTAAAGAAACACATTTATATACATAAAAACTGGTTTTCTGTGACACAAATAATATCATAAAAAATATAATTTAATGTTAATAAAGGATAAAATACCTAAACCATAGTAAAATGGGGAAAGCCTTACTTACGAAGAAATTAATTTTTGTAGGACTAGATTTTTAAATTTAGACATATTGTATGCAAAAATATCAATATCTACAAAATCAACATTGTAAGATTCCATCATACGGTGAAGAGGTGCTCTATGTCCACTATTTGTACGACATATACTAACATCAAACAGAGGACGGGGACGAACCTCCCTCATCACTGCTTTCCTGGGTACATTGTAGCGCATTCCATTTACAATTTCAATACAGTCAAAAAGGTTGTTAACTATTTTATATAGGGTAGATACTTCAAGGTATTTGCGTCTGTTGCTAAGAGTGAGCATTTTATATTTTTCAAGTAAAACAGGATAGGGTAAGTAGCATTTGAAGCACCTGTAATGCATGGCATTTAAGAATTTTTTCTGTAATCTTTCAATAGCATCAATATATTTATTATAGTAATGATTCCAGATCGGCACAGCATACTCTAGTTGAGAGCGAACAAGAGTTTTATACAAATATAGATATGTGGAGGTTCGTTTAAATTCCGTAAATAGGTGTTGTTAAATAGGTACTTAGATTGGCACCGACTCCAAATAAATAATGAGTATTATAGAGATTTTTTACCCAGAACTTCAGGGTCATCTGATATAAATAATTATTATTTTTTGCTTTTTAGTGCATTTCGATTTGAAGTCGGTTATTTTTTTTTTTTTTAAGTTTTTATCTCATAAGACATTATTCTCATGAATGCAGTAAAATTGTTCCTTACGGCATTTATGCTAAGTTTCCTGTATTTACTGCACATATGTTACGTGAATGAATGTCATTTTATATTTTCCAACACAATTTATGCGCTGTATTTTTATAATACACTGCATTTATGATAGGTAGCATTGAAGGAAATGACTTATCACAGATCATATTGCGCAGTAATATTACATTTACACTGCGTTTATCTTAAGTCAATAACGCTTTTATGTTGAACTGTACCAAATGAAAATGGAACAACATTTACAAAATTACTTTTGAGATCCCTTTATTTTATAAATAACAGACTTTTATAAGGTAATAAGCAGTTCAAAAACTTGTAACGGGTGTTTTTTTAAGACAAGTGGTATTAAAAAAAAAAAGCATATTATTTAATATTATGGCCAAGAATTTAACTTTATTATAAAGATAAGGGTTTGCCATTATGTTTTAAAAATAATTTCGGACAAGTGGCCACCGCGGCTTCGAAATTCCAGCCAAGAGGCCAAATTTTCGACCACTTTTCGATTTTGGTGAGCGCATTATCTCGCGTCGTGGGCCTTTGGCGTGGCCTCCAAGATCTTGTGATTTAAATCCGCTGGACTATTTTTGTGGGGTTATGTGAAGTCTTTTGTCTATGCAGATAAGCCCGTTCCCGCCTGTTTAAGAATATTCGGCGCGTTATTGCTGACATACGGCCCCAAATGCTGCAAGAAGTGGTCGAAAATTGGACCTCTTGGCTGGAATTTATTCGTACCAGCCGCGACGGCTACTTGCCCTAAATTATTTTTAAAACATAATGGCAAACCCTTATCTTTATAATAAAGTTAAATTCTTGGCCAAAACATTAAATAATATGCGTTTTATTTCTTTTTGAATACCACACGTCTAAAAAAAAGATCTTCCTGGACTAAACTAAATTATAAGAATAAAATTAGTATAATTTAGTAAAAAATGGCCCATTTTGATGTTCATAAGGTAATAATAATCAGTTCAAAAACTTATTAAAGAAGAAAATAAAATTAGTAATTCAATAAATACGAAATGGTCCCTTCTGAGGTTCAAAGGTACGAATAAAATTGTAAATAAATACGCTTAATTATAACTTCTTTTTAACAATTATTTATCATTTAACAATCATATCTTCACATATAATAAAACAGTGAAAAAAGTATGCCTGTACATTAAATATATTTCCAAAATAATATTGGGGGCGATGAAGTAAGAATTTAAAAAAATGTCTGTCTGTTTGTTTGTGCGTCTGTTTGCACACGCTAATCTCCGGAAATCCTGGACGGATACGAATGAAACTTTTTTGTTATATAGCTGTTAAGCCTGGGCAACATTTAGGGTAAAAATGATTTTGGAAAATTGAATACCTGATGCAGAACTATAATGGTCCAGCTAAACTATAAGAAATATAATAACCGGCCAAGTGTGAATCGGATTCGCGCATAAAGGGTTCGGTACCATTATCTATTAAAAAATCGTTTTAGTTGTATGGGAACCCCCGTTAAATATTAATTTTATTTTGTTTTTAGTATTTGTTATTAAATACATAATTAATTATAAATACATAAATTGTAAAAATTTCAACTGTGTAGCTATCGCGATTTTTGAGATGCAACCTGGTGACAGACGGACAGACAGATGGACAGACAGCGAAGTCTTAGTAATAGGGTCCCGTTTTTACCCTTTGGGTATGGAACCCTAAAAATGACGGCTTAATAAAAGTTGTTCAGCCTGATGAGCATTTTCTAGAGACATAAAGTCCACGCGATCGAAGTCACGGGCTTCGGCTAGTTTAAAAATAAAACTTATTTGAGATTAAACATTTTGAGCATCTTGTTTTCGACGCCATATCTGCTAGTAGTTGTCAGTTGCTGCGTATATGACATGTTAAACCTAAGCAAAACTCCGACGAGCTTTTCAATGAATGCGGTATGATTGTAGTTGCCGCGTTAATATTATGTGAGAATCATTTGCTTTTACCATGAAAACATATAAAAAATGACGTTATTGGTAAATACTGCACTATTGTTGTGTTACTATTGCCACTACTATATGTTTCTACATAATATTAAATAAGTAAGTCCTCTTACTGCTGTTATGATATGCAATTGAAACTAAAATCTGCTCTTCACTGCATTTATGATAATACGTTTTTCCCTTTCTAAGCGAGATAGAAAAAAACGGGTCTTTGATTCTTGTAGATCGTAATGTCAGCATCTCAAATATCTAAAACAACAATAAACGCAGTAAGTGGTACTTACTGCGTTCTTAAATTGTGCGGCGCTTTGCTACTGTCAAAATTAATAGAAAAAAATTTGAGAGCTCTACAAAAACCTGACGTTCCTATCTATGGCTGGACTGACGCCCTGGTGGTTTTGGGTTGGCTCCAAGGCCATCCCTCACGATGGAAAACTTTTATCGCAAATCGTACGAAAGAAATTCTAGATGTAGTACCTTCATCGTGCTGGCGTCACGTGACTTCGAGTGAGAATGCCGCCGACTGTGTTACAAGAGGATTGACAATATCACAGCTGATTGAACATCCGCTGTGGTGGGTGGGAAGGACCCCAATGGGTTAAAGGCGACGTTTCAAGTGACATCCCGAAAGTGGATCTGCCTCAGTTGGAGATGCAAAAAGACATCCAGATATACACAGTTCAAAGTACAAAAACTATGTTTGAAGATTTATAAACATAGCTCTATTAGTCACGCCGTGCGAGTGATAGCGCGCGTATTACGTTTCATAATAAACATACGTCACACGGCCAGCCGATGTTCACTAAGCGACAGACAACGTGAATCATACCTGACTGCAAAGGAAATCGAAAACTTATGAACTTGTAATAAGAGCGTATCAAATGCAAGAATTTGAATTAAAAAGAAATCAAATAAAACAAAATGGTACAGTTCATTCTAAAAGCCATTTATTGACGCTGACGTCCTACTCGTATGTGGACAAAATTTACATTTTATAAGTCGGCGGGAGGCTTGAACATTCACAACTAGAGATGGGTCGAGGTTTTTGCCCAGTGGGCCAAAACTAGGGCCGAATGGGTGGAAATAATTTTCGCCCGTTATACGCCCATTTGCGTTTGGCCCTGGGCCGAAAAAAACTTACTCGAATATCTCCGTTTCAATAACAGTATAGTCATAATATTCTATCTTGAAACGGATAATAAATCATTTTCAGATGAGAGTTCTCTTCAGAGCCAACCAAAGAAGTGAACAGTTATAAATATAAAATAACTATGTGCCCTCGATCAATTCAGCACGCGCGGGTGTTCCGTAAACGAAGCTGGTGCTGGTCTCGCGTTGCCTTCAGCTTCACGGACATTCGCTCATGACACATACCAGCAGCACCAGTGGACGGTGGGAGAGTATCTCTCGTTTCATTTGTATGTATGACTATTGACTAGCTGTTGCCCGCGACTCCGTCAGCGTGGATTTTAGTAAATGAGCATCGTCATTTTGGCATTTTCAATAAAACCGTACCTAATTAAACCTACACTATGTGAATGCCGTCTAAGAGTTAAAATAATTAATTTCAACATTTAATTGAAGTAGTTTATTTATCTTCCATGCTGGTCTGGGAGATGGGAGAAAAAGTTTACACGCAGATTGTAAAAACCTGTCGAGAAAATGGGCGAGAATAACCCGTCATAATTTTGGATTCCCTTTTTCATCTTAACGTCCACCATCACGCCTAGCATGGCCTTTGGGCCTTACGTTGTCTGCATAGAGACAAAAATACATTTCCACTTTACAATGTAAAAAATAATTTTTATTTTTTCAAATATATAGACGTACCCAGCCCATGTCAAATTATAGCTTTCAGGTACTTATTGTCTCTAAGTAAAACCGCAGACAGAGAGATAGATGGACATGGCGAAACTAATAATAGTTTTAAGGGTCCCATTTTAATACGAAATCTTAAAAACAATTACACATTACCTTTCTTTATGTGGACTAAGTCATTTGGAATTTTACCATTATAAGCACTGTTACCCAATTTTCTGGTTCACCGTGGGTCTCTCAAAAACTCAATATTTATTCAATAAGCAGTGACTTTAGTACTTCATTCACCCGTCTTTCAGCGGGAGTTCCCACAGCACTATTGTAGCTCTCTTCAGCGGAGTGCTGCCGCCACCTGTACTTCTTAAGTATCTCCCCCCTTATCTCACCGTCCTGATGTGGCGGTGCAACGTTTAGCCTTGTCATACATGTCCTGTGCTGGGCGGGAGATGAAAGTCAAGAAACAGCGTTCCTACTTTAAGCCCCGATGGATGACGGCGTTTCTCAATTAACGCGAAACCCCATCGGCCCCCATTTTGGTAAAAGTTAATTTATAAAAGGAATTTCTGTACTTTCAAGGTTACCAGGAAAACAGAAAACAAACAAATTTACATTTTCCAAATAATTTATTACAAATACAAGTTTTTACACAAAGTACAGCCTTTATTAGGTATAGGTTTATGTCGCAGTAAAGTGATAGATAATAGCCGTAATTATTATATTTATTGGATATCTAGTATATTATGATCATAGGCGAACGCTTACTTAATTTATTTTTAAGTAAGCGTTCACTACAATAATCAACAAGCCTTACTCATAAACTCGGCATAATTAGAGCACAGCTTATCTCTGTAGGTATGTACAGTACCTTTATAGCACTACATGCCAGCTATAATAATATTAGTCCATAAATAAAAATAATAATATATGGAAACAGATTTATGTAGATGGGTTTTAACATAAAGTAACACGGATTGGTAATACCTACGTTCACAAAGTTGACATAAGGATTATTTTAAAATATCTACTTATATACATATAAGAAAATCTGTATATTATAATAGCCATTGAAAACGTAGTAGAATTAGCCAAAATGATGACATAACGAACAGTCTGTGTCTGCCGAAGAGGAACTTGCTTCAAGAGCTGCGATTTAGCGAGATTTTGACTCCTTGAAAAGTCTACTCAAAATAATATTATAACGGTGAATAAAAAGTTTTTATATACAGAAAGAGTTAAAAATGAATGTTACTTAAACTGGACCCTTTTAAAATCTAACAATGCTTTAGTAACGGGTGGTTCATTTGGAGGTACTCTTTTCAAAACTATGTTTTTTTTATGAAACTAATTTGTATAATAGTACTATTAATTAAATTGAAATTTATTTGGCGAAAAACGCGAGAATTTTGGCTTCTAGTTGCTCAATCGTACTCAGCTTATCAATATAGACTTTTGGACTTTATAGCCGTGAAGGAAAAAGTCTAGGTCATATCACAGGATCTAGGCGGCTAACTCACCGATCCAAAGTGAAATTAACTGTTCACCAAATCGTGCACGCAAGAAAGCCACGGTTTTAGTAATCAAATGCTGAATTTCGTAGTACAGCTGAATAATTTGTAGACGCTTCGCGGGGCTGAGTCTTTTCGCGATAAAATGTTTACAGAATAAAAATACCACGAAAGGTTATCACGACTCACGCTTCATCTGTCTAAGAATCAATAGGCACAAAAGTACCTCCAACTAATGAATCACCCGTCGCTCATCGGAGGCTGCAGAGGTCCCGGAGAAAAGGGAGGGCGGGGCGGGGGCGCTCCGCTCACCGCGGCGGCGGGTAGGCGGGCAGCGCGAAGGCGCCGGGCGGCGCCGGCGGCGCGGGCGGCGGCTTGAGCGCCTCGCGCATGAGCTCGTGGTAGAGGTTGAGCGCGTCCACCAGCTCGGCCGACAGCTGCGTGAGGCGCGCGTGCCGGCGGTCGGCGCGCTCCAGCGCCGCGTCCACGCGCGGGCCCATCGCCAGCACGCGCGCCTCCAGCGCCGCCAGCGCGGCGTCGCCGTCCGCCGCCGCCTCGGGGTCGGCGTCGTGCAGCAGCGCCAGCGCCGCGTCCATGTCGCGCTCGTCGATGCGCACGTCGTCCGCCGCGCCCGCCGCCGCCGAGAACTGCACGCGCAGCGCGCCGCGCGCCGGCTCTGCCGGACCGACACAGCGCCACAGATTACTAATAAATTACTACGTAACAGATACATCACTTCCCTACAAACGCCAAATACCTACGCTTTATTTAACTAAACTTTCTAGCTGTCAAGCGACGCGAGGAAATATGAGCTTAACTGCTTTGACTCAACGGAGCGTTTTAAGTGCACAGCGGGCGATGACGTCGGCCGTTATGAAATTACCTTAGGGTTGACTCAATGTTGTAAAATACAAAAATGAACGTGACACATATTTATGAAATGAAATATTTTATTAAAAAAGATCTGTAGATGATTTGACTTTAAAAGTTGTGACGTAATAAGAGCGTGTGATTTTCATAGAAACTTCATAAACTGTGGATGTACCGTACATCGCAATGAGAAACATACGATATTGAGTAATTCGTTATAGCATACTTTCTAGTTCACGTAAATCGTTGTTTTATACTTTACTAGAGAAGCTCGGTTGGCGCACTAGCACTTTCGCATGTAAAGCGGCATCGGGCGTGGTCCGCACTTAAATGGGTGACCACAAGTAGCATAAAAATTGAGCTCCTCTGTGCTTCGGAAGGCACGTATAAGCCATTGGTCCCGGCTGTCATATTATATGGCAGTCGTTAAGCTATGTCAGATGCCTTTAGGCAGCCTGAAAAATCTGAAACCAGTGTTGGCCACTTACACACACGAAAAACAACAACACATACTATCTGGATACAGTACATCGATGTTAAACTTTCGACGTTCAGTAGGACAGTCAAACTTCATACCTACAAAATAATCTGATTGGACTAGACAGTACCAAATCCTATTCTATACGACTACCTACTTTTTAACGAAAAAAAAACACTTACTTTCCTCGTCTTTTGGCAATGTGAAAAACGACAATTCTTTATTGGTTCTTTGATTTTGACATTGGAATACCGCACAATAATGTCTTGACATTGTTAAATAAAACGCTAGTTTATATTGTAAACAAACAATTCGCAGTAAGCAAGTCTCATGCACGCGACTACACAGGCCGGAGTGCAGCGCCCCTTTGCCACTTGGGCGTTAGAAAACACGGCTAGCCGGTAGGTACATTTTGAGCGATCTTGATCGAGTGACGGAGGCCTGACAGCGCTTACTTCTACATACGTCTACGACATTACGTCCACATGGACCTATTTTATAACCGACTACTAAAAAAAGGTTAATTTGTCCCGCTTATCTTACTTATACGGCGTGAAAAGGGTATACACGTAATAAATCGAACCACAAGCTATACTAGATCAATAAAATAGAATTATATTAACATAACACCCAAAAAAGCAAAAAAAAAAATCACATCCCCATACAAATTACCCGGACGACTGCACACTTTCGTATGAAAATGACAAATCGATTTTTTAATTTCTGACTATTACTTTAATTTCATTATAAGTAGGTATTTAACTAGTCTTATATAGCTCACAGTTCGATTTATTACGGGTATGTATCCCACGCTCTATATATGCATCAGGCATGTAAAATATTCACATTCACGAACGCGAATTTAACCTCCCGGCCTAGTAGTTTGAGTTGTGCGTTGCAGTCAGTCATTCAGATAGAGCCAACTTTTTTTTCACACAAATCTATTTTATTCACTTTATTAAATAGTACCTGGGCGACCGAGCTTTGCTCGGTTACATCTCAAACATTAACTAATTTTTTTAAACTTGTCTAAAAATAATGCAAAAAAAAATATATAAACTTAAACATAAAAAAAAACAAAAGTAAGTCACCGAGTGGGATTCGAACCCGTGACACTCTTTCTAGCGGTCGCTATCCTTAACCACTGAGCTAAATCAAGGCGGTCGCGGCGCGACGAAATTAGCGACCATATTCTGCGTGGAAAGAAAAACGCATGAAAACTCGAAAACACGCGTTTTCCCAAACATAAAACTAATCTAGATCGATTGTTTACCCCCGAAAACCCCCATATACAAATTTTCAGCGAAATCGTTAGAGCCGTTTTCGAGATCACAGAAATTTATAAATAAATATATATATAAACATACATACATACAAGAATTGCTCGTTTAAAGGTATAAGATTTAATAACTGTCAACAATTAAAATATGCATATCAAATATTTATATTCGAGAGTACCAAAAGTAGGTAACTCGGTGGTAACTCACCTGGGCGCGGCTCTGTCAAGTCGGACGTCACGAAGTTGGCGGGGAACAGCCCCTCGCCGCGCTCGTTGTACCCTTTCCACCAGTTCGGGTCGCTGGAGTCCGTCACGTGAACTGACAAAAAACGACCTGTCAAGTGTCATGTACGGAGATATGGAAGCCTTTATGTCATGAACACTTCCATATATCCGTACCAAAGTAAGTGTTCACTTACAATCACCTAGTAATTAACATTATAAATTCGAGTTAATAACCAGCCAAGTACGTGTCGGACTACGCGCTAGTATAAGGTTACGAAACTATAAGAACTATACTGTTGAAACTTGGTAAGTAGATGTATTCTGTAAACTGCATTAAGATTTTCACACAAAAATAGAAAAAACAAATTAATCTTGGGGTCCCCATACTTAAGATTTGAAACCTATTTTTTTTTCTCAGACCCTTACGTGTAAGATATCTATGGATAGGTCTTCAAAAATGATATTGAGGTTTCAAAATTTTACAAGTCCACAATCACAATTTTTCTAAATGTTTTAGCAACGAAAATTTTCAGTCTTTTTCGTAGCGAAATAAGTCTTTTTTAACACTGATTCACTAAGTTAATGTTTTTTTACAAATATCATTTTTTTTCTAATCTAAATAGTTTACGCGAGAGACACTTTCAAAGTTGAAAAAATGTCCCCCCCCTCTTGTAACTACAAAAATAATAAAACTAAAATTATATATGATGTTCTATTACCATGCAAACTACCACCGAAAATTGGTTTGAACGTAGTAAGTAGTTTTTTTTAATTCTACTTACTAAATCTCGTTCAAACCAATTGTGGGTTAAAACTAAATTTAGAAAAAAACGGTCGGTAAAAGTTACATCTACAAGAACTATGTTCTTGCTGCTACGGAACCCTTTATGGGCCAGTCCGACTTGCACTTGGCCACTTTTTAGCATGAACAAGAAATATGTCCAAAAAAAATTATCAATTTGTGTGCCTTCTCCTTGCTGCTACGGAACCCTTCATGGGCGAGTCCGACTCGCACTAGGCCGCTTTTTTTCTTTTGGAAAAAAATATGAAAATGTTTAAGTTCGGTTTACCTATCTCCCCGGCTAGGAAGGTGAGCTCATTGTCCTCGGCGGCCTCGAAGTCGTAGAGCGCGCGCACTTTGCGCGGCGCCGGCTGCTGCGGCGCCGCGGCCGCGCCCTGCGCCGCGCCCGCGCCCGGCCCGGCGCCCGGCCCCGCTCCCGCGCCCGGCTCGGGCGCCGCGTCTACGCGCGGGTACAGCGAGGGCGCGGGCGCGGGGCCCGCCTCGCGCAGCGACAGCGCGATGGCGCGCGCCAGCTCCTCCTGCTCGCGCTGCGCCGCCGCGGCGGCCGCCGTGGCCGCGCTCGGCTCGCGCTCGTTGCGCGCCGGCGCGGCGCTGGCGGCCTCTCCGGCCTCGGCGCGCAGCTTGGCGTGCAGCGACGGGATGAGGTCGAGCGCGGGGTCGCTGCGGAACTCGCCCTCGGCCCACTTGCGCAGCATGGCGCGCAGGCGCGCCGCCACGGCGGGCTGCGCGCGCGCCACGAGGCGCCGGAACTCGGTCTCGAAGTCGCGCGACGCCACCTCGAGGTGGAAGGCGCGGCCGCAGTTGTTGACGAGCGCGTCCAGCAGCGTGGCGGCGTGCACCTGCACGTGCGGGTCGTTGTGCGCCAGCCGCCGCAGCACGGCGCGCAGGCAGTCCTTGGCGGCGGCCGGCGACGCGCCCGCGCGGTCGCAGATCTCCAGGATCAGCCCCCACTCCTCGTGCGTGTTGTTCTCGCTCGTCGCTCTCTCTGCAACGTATCACATTCCAAATCCTTTACAACAACCTAGACAAACTTTTACATAAGTGAAACCTAATAAGGGTTTCTTATAGACCTTGCGAGCTCCTTTGACCCAGTTGAAGACTCGAACGAATGACGCTCGAAGCTTTGCTGTGTTTTAATGCCTGATGACATTTCGTTTAATCAGTAGATCTATAAAATTTGAGATAGTACATCCATCTAGTCATATATCACATCGGCCAATATTGAAATAAATATAATAAATGCGACCAATCAAAATAAAAAAAAATTTCGTGTGTCTGCAATAAGTGATTATTGGTTGATTTGTGTGAGTTTTGCGACAGTGGTTTCCTAACTATTTTGAGTGACTTACTATTCAAATTAGATTTATACTATTAATGAGTCAAACCAGCGGTATATGCCACTTCTGAAAGCTAACATGAGTATAATCAAGTAAAAATTATAACAAATTAAAATAAACTCATGGACTGTAAACACTATGAAGCACTTGGCATACAGTTTATCTTTAAATGATAACAAACATTAGAAAATAATGCATACAATAAACTTATAATATAAAACACATGAATATCTTATAACTAAACTAGCTGATGCCCGCAACTTTGTTCACATGGACTTTATGACTCTGGCGTATCTGCATCAGTCCATTGCAATAAAATAATATTGAGACTACAAATTGAGATGTAAGCTATCCTATCTTTCAAGTTGGATCAAATTGCACATGGTGTGGAAATCAAATTTAAAATCGGTTCAGTCGTTTAGGAGTCCTTCGCGGACAAACAATGTGACACATAATTTTTATAAAAAAGATGAGTAAATCTTGCTCAGATTCGCTTTGTTATTACCAACCGAGAGCCGGGAGTGACGCGGTATTTAAGTGATAAAACTTGTATTTGACAATTTGTGATTAACTATAGTGAATTAGTGAATACTTGAATAGTGAAATAAGTTCGGAGGAAATAGTGCAACAGGAAAGCTCTAGAGCCAGACCCGAACATAGCTGACGTGGGATGCTTTGGTGAGATCTTTCCGGTTATATGTTTATTAATTTATCTACAAAATATTTTATTTGCGGATATTCCACTGATAGCTTAGATTGGCTGCCTATAAAAGTCATCAAATATAGGGAACCACGAAGACCCTTCTGAAACTCTGCTAAATTCAAGACGGCAAAACGAAACGCTAATTTCGGAGACTTTTGTAGCGTATCAGTTTTACTTCTCGTCCTTTTGCAGATCCCTTTGTTTTTTTACTATGCTAGTCATATTCTAACATCGATAATATTTAGTAGGTAACCAGTAAGTGTGTGTTGTGTTGTGAAAGTGCATAAGATAGTTTGTGATTATTGAGTGAAGTGAGTTATTAAAAAACTTGCTGAAACTTGGTAAGAGGATTCCAAATGATGTCATACCTAATTCCCTAAACATTATAACAAAAGAACCTGACCTTACTTAGGTGGAATCTATGATTTCACTAAAATGTGCAAGCATGTTAGGATTTTTCCTAGATGTAGGACGCATGTTGTTATAATTTTATATTTGATAAATAATACTTTTAGGCAATTTCGAAAAGTTGGAATAGGTACCATTATAAAAACTCTATGATAGAGGCTCTGCGTTCTTACACCCCAATCATTTTCGATAATTTGTTTTACTTTTGAAATAGGCTAGACACCCTAAACTAATCGCAAAACGATGCGTAGGCCATACCTGCGCGGGACCCTTATTTTTCCATGCGTATCACGTTGCGTCCGTCCGTTGCATAACGATGAGAGCAAAAAATAATGAAACAATGGTGCACTGCAGGCCAGATGTGGTTATCTTTGTCCGTAACCCAACGCAAGTCTAATGTTAGGTAGGTAATTTAAAATGACCCTCCATTTCTTTATCACTCTGCTAGCCAGTGGGCCTGCGTGATGAACCTTTGTCCACAGAAACAAAGAAGCTGGAATTGGGGGAAAAAAGACCAACGCCAACCCGGTCAGAGTCAAAAGCTGTAAAAGAGATAGTTTTTGCTTTGAAAAGGCATGCATTCATCGACAATATTTATTAGTGTAACCGGAAATAAACGGACAAAAAATAAACGTTAAAACACCGTAGCCCATTGGTCCTTTACTGACAGACACAATCACAAATGATCCTTCTGCAAAACCAGCACGTGATTTAAGTAATTAGAAGTCTATTTAAGAATTCCTAATTAAAACGCCACTGAACACAAGATTATAGAAACTTTATTCAACGACAATACAAACTAGGATGCTGGATGAGACAGTGACAAAAGGAATTAATATACCATGCAAATTTAAATATATAAATAAGTGCCTACTATAACATCCATTATATCGTTCATAACAAAAGAATGCTTATCCAAGTCATGATCGAGCTTAAGGGCTAGACAATGACTAAAGCCGGCGCTTGAGTCATTGCACATGGTTATCATTGGAAGTTCACATTCAAAATTACCATCGGAAGTCATTTGAAGCCAAAAACCAGAAGCCAGGGCCATGAAGTCAGATGAAAGAAGACAACCATTAAGAGGCCCGGAAATAGCACCCAGGACCCACAGCCAAGGAGTCAGCAGTCGGGAGCTAGGAGTAAAACATCATGAAGTCAGGAGGCTGGAACTGGAGCCTAGGGGTCAGCAGCCAGGTCAAGTATCAAAAAATCGGGAGCCATGAACTAGGGACAAAAGTCAGAAGCCAGAAGTCAAACATCACGAGGTCAGCAGTCAGATACCGGGCCCGGGGATCAGGAGTCAATCCTCAAGAAGTCAAGAGAGTTGCCCAGATGTTGGGCGTTAAGAGCCAGAGGTCAGCGGTCAAGAGCCAGGACATTGAAGTTCTAAAAAAAAATCAAATCACGAGACTCAGAGGACAGAAGCCATGGAAATCGGAAATCAAAAATCAAAATTTGGATTCAGTAATCGTCAGAAGCGGAAACTGGAAACAGAAATCAGGATATGTACCCAAAAGCCTAAAGTTCCGCATTAACAAATGCAACAAACTATGAATCTTGCAAAGAAGAACACGAAAAGGATACCGGCGGACGCAAAACAACAAAGCAGTCTATTATCCTTCCAAGTATATATTACACACCAAGTATTATATCTATCCTCCCCATACTGATTTGATGCAAGTATTCGGTCGGTTCTTTCAACTCCCTCTCTTTCCTACTTCCTGACTGCGAATATCTCTTACACTCCTCTATCCCTATCTACGAGTCCAACTGGTTTCTCGAGCTATGAGAGTGGTATAACGAGGTTTGGCATCGCCAAGCATGAGGAACTGTAGACGGTACACGTACCGGCTTTGGTTTGCGAGCATGATGATGCACTTACCAAGGTAGACCTCATTCATAAACTCTTGCAGCGTAACTGCTGGCTGGGCGGACTCAGAACAGAACAGAACAGAACAGAAAAGATGAGTAAATCTTGCTCAGTTGTGACTGGCAAAATAGACAGTTTGGAAATTGGACATTGAATAAGAGGATTCTTATAAGGCAATATTTCTACCTTGGTTAAGTCATCCTTTTCAGAATGAATTTCTTCCACTATGCCATATAGCTACTTTGTTGAAGGCAAATTATCCTCACAAACTAACACAACGCCACCTGTCCTCAGTTGTGAAGACTTAACTTTCCATTTATATCTTTGCAAAAAACTATTCAGATATTTTGTAGACCAATGCCTCCAGAAATTTTGCACCATTTCTTGGGTAAGTTGTCAGCAACGTAAGCTACTTAGATTTTGTGATTCATAGGTGTGGTCAGGAACAAACACCAGACTCTCGCCTACTAAAAATGCCCCAGCGTTAGAGGTGCTGGATCGTCAGAATCAGAAGAATAATATAAAAGAAAGTTTTAGAATGGGACTCCAGAGTTGTTAGGGCATGGGCCTGAGCACGCTCAAAAATGCATGATACATTTGTTTTTGTTAGCAAGCATTCTTCCCAGAAACTAACAAGAAACCCGTGAGAAAAATCTTTTCTAAGTCTACTTTGGAAGTTAAACATTAGTGTTTATTCTACATTTTCGTAAGATAATTATTTCATGTTTTGCTGTTAGCAAATATAAAGTTGGCTATGTGCTTACAAGTTGTAGTCACTGTGGAAACACAAGAACCAAGCAATCTCAGGCATATCTATCACAAGTCATATCTATACATATAACAAAACAGTAAAAAAAGTGTGTCTGTACATTAAATATATTTTCAAAAAAAATATTGGAGACGTAGTAATAGAGTAAGAATTTTAAAAAAAATGTCTGTCTGTTTGTCTGTATGTCTGTTTGTCTGTTTGTACACGCTAATCTCCGGAAATACTGGACGGATTCGAATGAAACTTTTTTTGTTATATAGCTATTAAGCCTGGGCAACATATAGGGTATAAATGATTTTGGAAAATGGAACGCCTGATGCAGAACTATAATGGTCCAGCTAAACTATAAGAGATATAATAAGCGGCCAAGTGCGAGTCGGACTCGCCCATGAAGGGTTCCGTAGTAGCAAATAACATAATATAAAAGTCTTTTAGTATGTTTTTTTTAATTTTTATATTTGAGTTGTTTGAATGAAAGGTAAATTGTCGTTTATGATGATGACGTATTAAAAAAAATCTACTGACTAGATCTCGTTCAAACCAATTTTCGCTGGTAGTTTTCATGGTAATGAACATCATATATTTTTTTTAGTTTTATCATTCTCTTATTTTAGAAGTTACGGGGGGGGGGACACACTTTTTTCCACTTTGGAAGTGTCTCTCGCGCAAAGTATTCGGTTTAGAAAAAAATGCTATTAGAAACCTCAATATCATTTTTGAAGACCTATCCATAGATACCCCACACGTATGGGTTTGATGAAAAATAAATTTTTGAGTTTTAGTTCTAAGTATGGGGAACCCCCAAAATTTACTGTTTTTTTTCTATTTTTGTGTCAAAACCTTATTGCGGTTCACACAATACATCTACTTACCAAGTTTCAACAGTATAGGTCTTATAGTTTCGGAAAAAAGTGGCTGTGACATACGGACGGACAGACAGACAGACAGACATGACGAATCTATAAGGGTTCCGTTTTTGCCATTTGGCTACGGAACCCTAAAAATGCCGCCTTAGTAAAAGTTGCTCAGCATGATGAGCATTTTCCAGAGACATAAAGTCCACGCGAACGAAGTCGCGGGCTTCGGCTAGTTTCTAATATAGCATGAACAACTATCCAGAATAAATGTTCCGAGGGTCGCATAAGCCAGATACTAGATAGTGACTGGATATCCGTTGGAACTATAGTTTGTTCAATTTTGTATAAGTATGTATGTTTGATGTTAACTTGAATATGTTTGATTGGAAATTATATTTGTAGAGGAGTAACATAGATGATTTCTTAGTTTCTTGCCAAATCAGTAAAGGGGTTAACAAGATGTTGGGATGTAGATACAACTAACAAGCACTGGGGAGTTCAGTTTTGGGCGAATCACTGGTAACTATTGGATGCCAGCAAATGTTTTGTAGTAAGTACATTAAGTTTATTCTACCTTTAGTAAAAAAGTATATTTTTTGTGGTCTGAACTTAAATAATCTGTTTCTAAATGCCTATTGTTGTGATATCATAAAGATAAGATAGAAACATACTACGTAAGTACTGTCTGTGACTCACAACAAAACACCTTGATTACGGGTCATTGCACCGCAACACAAAAAACTTAACGCACAAAAGCAAACTAAACCTTCTTAGCTGGCCGGCAGATCATAAAAACTAATAGATGGATGACGATTACAACGTGGAATAAGGAAAATATGCAACATACCGACATCTTGGTCGAAAGGCGATGAGTTGCCGAAGATTCCCATGTTCTTTAACCTATAGTTTTATGAAGACATTAAGCAATAATGTAGACAGATACACCCAATATATCAAACGCAATCTCTAACATATAAACTACTTTTTTCAAATTAAATATGAAATTTGCTTTTTAGTTTTCAAGTTTCAACACAACAAAATTCAACCACGGCACTGCTTCAGACAAATTTTGTAAAATTGATAGGTACGGGATACCTGTCATAAATGAACTGGCTGACATAATGACATTGACTTTGACAGTGACATTGGGCGGTCGTCGAAATACGGAATATTCCATGAATATTCAGATTCTAACTTTAAAATTCTGGGAACGCATTTTTGAAATCGAGTGGTTTGCGCAAAGGTTTCCAAACGGGCGCATTTTTGAACCGATCGTGTGATCGTATGGGAAGGATTCACATCACAAAACGAATGGTCATTTATACTTTTACGAATTTATTAAACGAATATATATATTGTGAAGTAATAAAAAAAAAAACTGATTTGCAATCCGTTTCAAAGAATAGCCTTTAGGAAAAGCTTTTTCTAATCAGATTTTAAAATAAGGTCTTACTATAATTAGATATTAAATTTGCAAAAATCCCAATGACCTTTATTTTCAAGCAAGGTCAAGAGTGCTATTTTTCATTGAGGGACTCAGCGAAACACAAAACGTGTAGTTTTCCAACTCACCGCTCGCGTAAAATACAAATTGATCGCATTTTTGAAACCACCGTGTCAGCGAAAAAAATATCGTTTTATGCAGAAAACATCGATAATTTGTCTATGCTTTTCTAAAAATTCAAACATGAATAAAAAAAGCAACGTGAAATGGAACGGATTTCCCATGATTGGTTTCGATGACATATCTACGCTACAAATGTCAAAATTACGAGTGGTCAAGACCACTCGTTGCAAATCCTTCGCAAACTACCGATTCAAAAATGCGCCCGTTTGGAAACGCTCGCGCAAACCCTTCGTAATGTGACAAGTGATTTCAAAAATACGTCTCCAAGCTTTTTGACGAAGTAACGTCACGATGAAGATTTTTTGAGTAAAGTTGGCAATTTCCATTTCCTGTACTGTCTTGAAGTGCCAATTTTGAAACGCAGTGTCACCTAAACGAATGGCTTTTCCATACAAAAAACTGTTCGTTTAGTGACTTCGCGTTTCAAAAATTGTACCACTGTATTGTATTGTCACTGTCACGACGGTAATTTAAACAGGAGACATTGACAGTTGACAGATGTCATTGTTTTTTTAGTGCAGGCATAGGAAAAATGAAAACTTTTATTGCTTTGTGATGTCACTTCTGGTGTAATGTTTGAAATTACATAAAAAAATCCTGATCACACGCAGATTTTTTTAAATCAAATTACTTTCTTATAATTAGGTATACAAAGCTACCATAAAGTTATTTTTTTGATATTTTTTTCTGAAAGTACATCTAATTAGAAAAATATAATTTCATTATATTATTTTATTATTATGTATTTATTTTATTATGAATATTTAAAAAAATCGAGAAGCCAAGTCAAAAGGTAGTCTGAATAGGGTATAGATTCTTTGCCTGCGTCAATAAACAAACAAAAATGTCAACGTCATTTATCAAAGATGTCAAATGAAAATAACCTAGGTACCTTGTAAGATTTGCTTTTTGGAAAAAAATATGTCCATGACAATACTATCTAATTTTTGATTCTCTAATTTGTTTTGTTTTGCCAAATCAAAATACATATAATTTAAGTTGAAAATGAATCGATCAAAACAATTGCATGCTAAATGTTTTGTACCATCTTGCAAGAACACGACAACAAACAGCCGTAATAAAGTGTTTGTACTTGTTAAGGAAACTTTGAAACAGAGGTTCTGTGAAGAAGCAAATGCAGTGTACATTCCTGGACGTCGTATGTTTTGTTGTGAGGATCATTTAAAGGTATGTACTTACTTGCCCGGCCGCGAGTATTTGTAAATGTTTACGATATGGTGTTTACATTATGGCGTATGACGCACTTACTAAATAATATTTTTCATTAAATACATATTCATAACCTGCCTTATTTTTTTGCAGCCGGAAGAAGACTTCGAAAATTATTCAACATGGAAGATTAGTAAAAAAAGACCTGTTTTGAAAAACACTGCAAAATTACGTCTAAAGCGAAGTTTACCGGTGTGTAGTCATGCTGATGAAGATTCGCATACTCAGGCTGGACCATCTGCTGAATCTAGTGTATTAGAAAGGCTTCTATTAGAACCTTGCAAAAATGTTGCATTAGCCGATAATTCCAATGCTACTTATTCAAATGTTACTCCAGTTAAAACTTCTGTTTCTACACAGCCAATTAAAAAAGAAGTTGCTACACAATGTTTTATTAAAATGGACACAAGGAGCACCTCCACCAAGGATTTAAAACTACCAAAAGCTGTTTTGCCTTCTCTTGTGTCTGATGATGAGACTTCTGCTTCAACACACGGGGCAACTTCTAATGTTTCCATTTTTGAATGTACACATGAAGAAGAGTCTTCTACGACAGGCTTAGTTAAAAAATTAACAGATTATGGGACAAGACAAATTTTTCTTAGGTTAGTATATAACAATCCGAAACATTACATAGGTATGCCTAAACAGTTCCTCTGGCTCATTGATCACATAGCTAAACAAAGTACACCCAAGGTAACTGAACTAGAAATCGTTATGACACTTCTTAAAATAAAATTGAATGATCCTGTGTTTAGAATCTGTGACCTGTTACAAATATCAAAAGTTACATTTACCAAATCTTTTCATCTAGGAATACAATCTTTGGCAACATTTTTCCAAAATCTAATATTTATGCCTACACTACTTCAAATCAAACTTAATCAACCTTTGGCTTTCAAGATCAGATATTCTAATGTTCAGTTACTATTGGATGCTTTTGAGATTGAGATCCAAAAGCCGCATAATCCCAAATCCCAAGCTCAAACTTGGTCCCAACATAAAAATGCAAACACCATAAAATTTCTGGTGGGCAGCACACCAAATGGATTTATTTCTTATGTATCCAAGGGTTATGGCGGAAGGATTTCCGACAAGGCATTAGTTGAGAAGAGTGATCTTTTAGAATGTTTATCCCACAATGCAGTCATTATGGCTGACAGAGGATTTAAAGAGATAGAATCTTATCTGGCTTGCAAAGGTATAAAATTACTGCGGCCTCCTAGTGTGTTTGGATCAATCAAACCTACAAAAGAGGAAGTTATACTAACTATAGTGATAGCTAGCCTGAGAGTGCATATAGAAAGGGTGATAAGGAGGATAAGAGAATTTAGATTTTTAAAACCTCATTCTGTAATAAGCCATAAACATGTTAGTTATTTAGACTATATTGTTATAATAGCATGTGGTTTAATAAATTTGCAAAATGAAATAATAAAAAGTGAGTAATTAAATGTTTTATTAATTATTTTGTTGCCTTACACTCTTGCGCTACTTATAACTTTTTTGAACAAAAATGTTTTCCAAAACTGTGTTGCTTCTGTAATCATCTTCTGTGTTTCTTCTTTGTCATAGTCAATATAGTGTAAATGAATAGTTTTATTATTTTCAAATGATGGGTCAGCTAGACAAAACACACCTTTTGTTTTTTTTGCTGCATGCATCTGGAGTTGTATCTGTGCCAAATGTTTATGGCATATTTTTCCATCAGAAATATAATTTTTCATTGTATTTTCTGATGCTGGGCATTTTATTTCAAGAACAAAATCATCACCAACCCCATCAGGTGAAGCCCCTATTAATCCATTGACCAAAATAAAGCCTGATTTTTGAATATTTTTGTTTAATTTCTTTTGTACCTCTTCCATTACCAGCTTTTCTAATCTTTTGCCTCTTTTAATAGCCATAGTTTCGGGGATTTTGTACCCACCCAAGATTTGTTGCACCAATGCACCATCAGTTTTGCATTTGGATGCTTCGTATAATTTGGATGCGGTCACCCTTCCTTGTCGCACACTATGCCATAGTTTAGAGTCTGTTTGAAGTTTTGTTTTAGTGTTTATTTCTTCAATAACACTGGATGTAATTTTTTTATTCAAATAATCAATATACTTTTCAAAATCATCATCATCGTTTTGGGCAACATATTCCACAGTTAAATCAAATATATTGTAACTAGTTTTTTGATTAACAAAACATGTAACAAGAGAATTTTTTATTTTTTTATTCTTGCACTCATTTAAAAAATTAATTCTTATTGCAGGATCTTTAGGCGCCAATCGAATTTTTTTCGAATTCGGGAAAATATCTTCAGATTTTATTGGTTCAGATCGTACATTCGATAATCGAGGCTTGTTCCAGTAACATTGCAGAGAAGTGGATGGTGGTTCCGAAGTTCGCTTCTCGAGCCAAAACATAAGCACTAGAGAATGTTTACATCCCCCAGCAGATGCAGCACAGCCATCACATTCTGCCTTTACTATGGACACTTCTGCTTCATTGATAGTCACCGTTACTACATATTGTTTCGAACCTACTTTGTGCTCCGGCACAACTTTAGCACGCACAGTACATTCAGGGTAGTTTCTCTTGACTTCGACATAGCCCACCGCGGTGTCTACGTAGGAGTCCCTCGATGACAATAAGACTTTCGCACCACGAATTTCAGCAACATTATGTTGGTCACTGGTACACATGTACTCTAAAATCGTAACATTCTCCAGTCTGGGCAAGTTCGTAGAGTCAGCTCGATTGTATTGATCCATGATTTCCGAAAGAAAACGAGGTTGTAATGTAAGTAGAAAGCAAATAAATAAAAATCTGATAGGTTTAGGTAGCAATCGCACTAGAGATGAACAAAGAAATGTAATTCTAGTGCTGCCAGAGTAAACACTTTAAAATTACTTAACAATTTTTAACCAACTAAAAAAACCGGCCCAAGTGATCTCTGAAACGGATCTAACGATTTCGATGAAATTTGATATATAGGGGTTTTTCGGGGGTAAACAATCGATCTAGAAGATATGACTAATTACATGTATGGGAAAATGCGTGTTTTCGAGTTTTCATGCGTTTTTCTTTCCACGCTTTCTTTCGTCTTGCCGACCACTGTCCGTCTGGTCCAGCGAGTTAAGACGCGAACGGCAAGAAACGAGTGTTACGGGTTTGAATCCCACTCGGTGACTTACTTTTGTTTTTTTATATGTTCAAGTTTATATAATAATTTTTTAATTTTATTGTTTTAGGGGAGTTTAAAAAAATGTACTTAAATACTTAATTAACAAACAAACTCAAGAAACTGTAAAAACAAAAGAAACGTTATCAGTATAAATTAATCTTTTTTCTCATAAATAGAACTATGTTAATCTGCGTTGGCTGAAAATAAAACTCGATCGCCATGCCAAGTGTAACAATTTTCTAAAAAAGGTTCTGAATTTTGCTAAAAGATAACCTACCTGGCAACACAAAAATAAATGAGTTTGACATTTCGTAATTTTTTTCAATATTGCGCATCCAGGCAAAGTATTTAGCCTTATACAGACTACCTTTTAGAGGTCATTTGAATGTCAATCAATTTTTCATAAAATGTACGAAATAAGGGCAATCATATAGTTTTTCGAGCCAAAATTAATAAAATACTGCTTAAAAACCCAAAACCCCGAATAGGTTTTCCATAAAGCACACTGTTTAATTTTTTTTGCATACCTAATTGTCTAAATTTTCGATTATGGACGCCTATAACACTTTAATTTATATTTTTAGTTGACAAGCCAATTGTATAAATCTTCTTATCGAGTGTGTGACTAACACTAGTGTCAGAGTTTTTAAACCGCCTTAAAGGCCTCTGACATGGTTTTAGGTAACGACCAATGTCAAAGACAGTGACCGGGACCGACGGCTTAACGTGCCCTCCGAAGCACGGATCATCTTACTTATCAGACAATCAGGTGATCAGCTTGCAATGTCCTAAGTTAACCAAACCAGGACAACAACACAAAGTCGTTGCCCCCGCCGGGAATCGAACCCGCGACCTCCGGGTATGAGCCGAACGCTCTAACCACTACACCACGGAGGCTGTTTTTATAAATGACCATATATCATAAGCTAAAGAAACCATTCATAGAGAATCCCTTCCGATGAAATTAAAGTACATAGGTACCTATAAAAGTGAAGGCCAAATTGCCTATTATTTACATGAAGCAACATATACTGCGTTCTATCTTGTAAGTAGCTACAATCGCGGTGGGACGGCCGCTGCCGCGGCACGCTCGCTTCGCTCGCTCGGTACGTGCGTGTATTGGTCGCAGTTCTAACATAACTTAACCTATGGGTTTGCCCTGACCTAGGAAAATGGATAGAAGTTTCTTAGTTGGTCGCAGTTCTAACATAACCTAACCTATAGGTTTGCCCTAACCTAGGAGAATATAAAGAAGTTTCTTAGTTGGTCGCAGTTCTAACATAACCTAGCCTATAGGCTTGCCTTAACCTAGGAAAATGGATAGAAGTATCCTAGCACTCCTTTCAAATGTTTCAACTATTTTGCAAACTCAAACTTACGTATAAACAAAATTATGGGTAACAAAACTTTGATGTTACGTTATTTCGATAAAATACATAAAATATGAAAAGAAATAACGATAGACCGAGTTTGTAAATAACGAATAATCGAGTAAATGAAATTTCGATGTCAACCGATATTAGGATTTGTTAAATATTGTATTAAAAGATTTGCGAATAGTTTTATGGAGAATGTAAATTCTTGAAGTTAATTGTGATAAAGTGACGGCCATTTCTTCCGCATGTGATGGGTTATTATCAATTGTAAGGCCGAGAAATTTTATAGAAACTACGTTGGGATTTTTAAGTTTTTGGTAAAAATGCATGATTTTTGTTTTATAAATAATTATGTTTATATGGCGATGGGTAGACATGACGGAAACTAACCTTAGATATGTAATACTATTATTAATTCTGTGCCTTAGATTTGGGGTTATTGCAGTTCTCCCTGTACGTTAGAGAACGATCCAGGGTTACGCCCAGATATGTCGGCGTTGGATTGTGTATAATATCAAATCTTGAGCCTCATATAACTCATATTAGTCTTCTGATTGCACAAGTTGAAGGCGCAGGACTCTGCCTTTAAAGGATTAGGTGTAACGTATTCTTAGGTATTTTAAATAATCAAAATATAAATTATATACAATTTAAAACATATTTACTTAAAACTAAACTTAAAACTAAAATTAAATAGAAGAAATATATAATGAGTTATTTTAAATAACCTAAACTAAACTTATTTACAATTAAAATAATAATAAACATAAATTTACATTAAAACAAACGCTACTTACGGCAGAAGTTGGTCAACTCAAGAATGGCTGAATTCGTAATAGTGACTGCGACATGCAGCGTTTTTTATATAGGCAGTTGAGTTCGCCTTTGTTTCGATGCGCCGGCGACCGGTCAGTCGGTCACCATTGGTATCATTTCCTTGGTTTCAATGATTATTAAAACGCAACTTTATAGTATTAAAACAGAGTATCTTTTATTAAAAATATAACTAAAATATTCAATCCTTATATAATAACTAATGTGAAGGATGAATCTGATATTGTTTAATAAGTTTGTTGATATCAGGTTCCAATTTACTCAAGAACAGTCGCAAGTCGCCACGTTCGGTAACAAGCAAACGATTTCTCTTTTTAGTAAGCAGTGTTGTCACAGCACTAAATCCACGTTCACACAAATATGACGATGGGAATGCTATCAAGAATCGTTGAACGATTGACCACAATCCAGGGTACAATTGCTGGATCGGTTTTTGTAGCCAAAATTCTTGGTAACCATTTTTGAACTTGATTTTTATTTCCTCGTATGTTGTCAATTCTATAAGTTCTTCTTCCAGCTGAGGTGACATTGCTGTGTTGACATTTGAAAACGGATCCAACACCCAGTCTGGTATTTCCAAGTTCAAAATGTCCTGGTATCGTTCGGTGAAGTCAATGTGGAGGTTTTCCAAATGTTGGTAGTAGGCAAACAATTCGTCGTTACTGCATGATACTGATAAATTTGGAAAATTGTGAAACTCACGTCTGCCCAGATTCTTTTTGTGTAGAAGCAGTTTGGCTGCAAAAGCAGCAACGACGTTTTTTGTTTTAATTAAATTTAGTTTATCGCCTTGCAGTTGGAGATTCATGTCGTTGAACAATTTATACAGGTCTGTCATGTAAGCTATATCATTTTTTGATGTTATGAGCTTGTCGTGCAATTCTGTATCTTTAGATTCCAAGAACTCTATAACAGAGTCAAACAGGTTGTAAAATCGAGTCAGACAATTGCCTCTTGATAGCCAACGAACTTCAGTATGAAACAACAAACGGTTGAAATCCTCGTCATTAGTAACACAAAGCTGATGAAATAGTCTATCATTCAAAGAGCTGTTGCGGATTTTATTGACTGCTTTGATAACATATTGCAGTGATTGAAATAGTTTTTCACTTAAGTTTCTAGCAATTAAATGTTGTCTATGAATAACGCAATGTACACCAAGGACATCTGGAAATTTATGTTTTAAGTACGCTATGATGCCTTTATGGCACCCTGTCATAGCCGGAGCGCCATCTGTAGCAACTGAAATAATATTTTTCAAAGGAATCTCTTTCTCATCGCAAAACTTTTCCAATGTATTGAATATGGTTTCCCCTTTTGTATCGGTCTCTAAATTTCTAGCAAATAATAGTTCTTCACATATTTTCTCATCTTTAATAAACCTCACGTAAGACAACAACAATGCTTCATTAGTTGGAAAAGTGGACTCATCGAGCTGAATTGAGAATTGACTTGTCCTCAGGTGATCGCACAATGATTCTTCAATGTTTTCAGCCATTTCATCAATTCGTCTTTGCACAGAATTATTACTCAAAGGAATTTTTCGGATAATATCTGCGGTCGGTGTATGAAGCACAGTAGTTATTACTTCATTTATTGCTGGCAATATTAACTCTTCTCCGATGTTATGCGGTTTGCCTTTTTGAGCAATTAACAAAGAGATATTGTACGAAGCTCGAAGTCCGTCGTCATCTTGCTTAGCAGCCGCCGAAAATAGTTTTGCTACACTTGGCTGAGTATTATGCTTCTTCTCTAGGTCTTGAAAATATGCTACATTATTGTTTTTCTTATCTGGATTCATTTTATTCAAATGATCTTGCAGCCTTGAAGGCTTCATTGCTTCATTCGAAAATGTTTTTAGACATAGAAGACACAAAGGCGACGATGGGTTTGTGGGATTTTCAATAAATCCGAATTTAATATATTCCGCGCGGTGTCACCATAACGAATGGTTTGTTGAATGGAAAATCCATACGTTTATAGGTGACTCCGCGTTTTAAAAATGGCACTCCTGAATATTACGTTACAAGATGGGTAAGTAAAGTACAGAAAGTAAACTGCTTAATTTCCATGCCACGAAATAGGAGACAAATTGCAAGTGAGACCTACGAGAAGGCTGAATAGCGCTTATGTATAAGAAACCGGCAAGTATCTACGGAAACAAATATAGAAATAGAAATATCTCTAAATGTCGCCACTGATCGGGTCTGGCAGAAATGATAGACCCAAAAACCAAAAAGATGAAGAATAGGAAGATTCTCGATATTAGTATCCTGTCAAGCTTCACACAAGAAATAGGTCCAAAAATACTGTCCAAGCGTTATTTATATAATAACGTTTAAAAAAAAAGAGATAAAATAGATATAGAAGAGAAAGAAGAGATGATATTTTTCATATCATCACGGATAAGTATCCATGATCAAAACGATAACCTTTTTCATAAGACCTGGAAAGTTGATATTAAGCATTTAGATCATAAGGTACGCGGATTTATGCTTAAACAAAGGAAAAAAAACAGTGAATTTCGAAGATTTTTTTTTCATTTAATCGATTTTATTACGCAAAGCGCCTATCAATATATATCAGGTAGCATTTATACGTCATTATGACGTCCGTTTACGGTACTGCTTGACGTAAGAGACGTCATGTCTTGACGTCGGGGGGTCCCAACAGATGACGTCAATTTGTCACAGCCTCAAGACGTCAGTTTATAGACGTTAGAGAGACGTCAGTTTACAGACGTTAGAGAGACGTCATATAGGGACGTTACTGGGCCGTACATATTAGGGCAGCCACTGACGTTTGAGTGACGTCATATACTGAATTCATAGGGACGTTACTGGGCCGTACATATTAGGGCAGCCACTGACGTTATACACAGACGTTACTAAGACATACAAGTCAGGAGTAGGACCTACGGGAGCTCATGATATGTACAGTGTGTCTTGGGTGTCGCTACCGTCGCACACCTAAATGGAAATTAAACCACACACTACTGCTGAACTCGATTAATTGAAAATATGCACCAAGTAATAAGAATGTACATAAAAGAAACCATAACCAGTTTTAATTTTGAACAGCGCCATCTAGGGATTTTCTAAGAAACTAACACTTGCATACAATATTACTCAAAATAAAAGGTTTTATGGTTATGATTAGAACTATTACTTAATGCTTTTTACGTCTTAATTTTTTACGGAATGGACGAAGTCTAAAACTGCCAAATTTAAAGTAAATAAAATTAACTAACAAAGACTACACGAATTTGGACAGCGGGTATTATACGGATTGTAAGAACACACTTACAGCTGATATCGTTAGCATGGCAATATGCTCCCCTTAGGTAGTTTGGGTGGGTAGTTTGTTAAAAAAGAGAACCGCCCTGGCTATTGAGTGAAATAACGTGCTGGCAAAACTGGCACTAAAGCCTGAGCTGCGCATTTAAGCTCTACGACGGTTCTAAGTTATTGGTCAGGGGCCCTAGATCAAAAGACTACGGTACGTGTTATATTCTATCCTTACGCGTGATAGTAGGATAGAATTTAGTGCATTTAATTCATTTACGTTTGCAGGCATCTTACCTACGTATCTTGAAGAGACTCAAGAACTTTTGTGGATGAAACTAAAAAAACACAATGTTAGTAGTATAATCTATATTGTCGCGTAGGATGATAAGTGATAATGACAATGTCAAATTGTCAACGTCACAAATTCAAACTACGAGAATTCATCTAAAGGGAAATTTCGTCACTCACGTCAGCACACGATTGGCCTAGCGGTCTTGGTGTTGGACTGTGAATCCATAGACCCCAGGTTCAAATCACAGTCACGAATAGTGTTTTTGAAGTTTTGTAAGAAGTTTCTAGATAACTCTAGATTAAATTGGAATGAAAATACGGGCCAGAAATAAAAGAAGACAAAAGAAAATTTATGACTTAAGTTTGGAACTTTGATGCGATATTGTTCGCATCCGGGGGGTATATAAGCAGAACAAGGCGCGGCCTACGCCAGTTTTAGTTTGAAAGTAAAATCCGAAGAAGGAAGAAGGAAGAAGAAAAAGGAAGAAAAGTAAAAGTGGAAGTAGTGAGTAAAAAGTAAAGTGAAATAGTGAGTGAAGTGAAGTGTTCAGTGCAGTAAATACGCGCGAGAGACGTTTCCGCGCGTGACAGTGCAGTGACGTTTACGCGTGTGACAGTGCAGTGACATTACCGCGCGTGACAGTGCAGTGACGTTTCCACGCGCGAGACAGTGCAGTGACGTTTCTGTGTGTGTGACAGTACAGTGACATTCCCGCGTACGTACCTGTGACAACTGTGAGTACCCTAGAGTTGTAAATAAAGGCACTATTCCATAGGATTGGTGTTTCCTTTCCTATCCCCAACCCACTCTCGTGACAATTGGTGTCAGAAGTGGGATAGGAAAGATGCCGATCGTGCCTAGAAATGAGAGAGGGGTAACCACTCGAGCGGGAGCTGCAGCGGCAGAGGAACAATCGCTCGAGGAGTCCAACTCTGGCGGAGCCGCGACAACATCAGCGGCCGTCCCACCAGCCGCTCCATTGGAAATGAACGCGTTCCTGCAGCAGATTACTGTCATGATGCAAGAACAAATACGGGCGCTGCAGGAGGACCAAGCACACCGCCAGGAGGAGCAAGCACGCCGCCAGGAGGAGCAAGCACGCCGCCAGGAGGAGCAAGCACGCCGCCAGGAGGAGCAAATACGGGCGCTGCAGGAGGAGCAAGCACACCGCCAGGAGGAGCAAGCACGCCGCCAGGAGGAGCAAGCACGCCGCCAGGAGGAGCAAATACGGGCGCTGCAGGAGGAGCAAGCACACCGCCAGGAGGAGCAAGCACGCCGCCAGGAGAAGCAAATACGGGCGCTGCAGGAAGAGCAAGCACGCCGTCAGGAGGAGCAACTTCAGTCCTTTTCCAAAGATGTTTTGGCCGCGGTTCGGGCCAACACAGCCCGGATGGATGACTTCGAGAAGGAAGTTGCAGAAGTAAAGGAGGAAGTTACAGAAGTCAAAGAGGAAGTTGCTGAAGTAAAAGGGACGCTTCAACAGCTTGGTAAGGAAGTTAAACTTCTCAAAGAGTCTGGCCCTGTCACTAGCTCTGTAGTCGCTCCTTTTACCAAAAATTTAAAGGTGCCACCCTACGACGGCAAATCCTCTTGGGCTGCTTTTAAACTGCAGTTGGAGACAATTAAAAAAGCCAGCCATTGGGATGAGCAGGAGGCGCAGTCTGCATTGACCCTGGCACTTCGAGATGACGCTCTCTCTGTACTGGAAGCACTCGGCGCTGGGAAGAAGGAGGTCACCTACGACGAACTCATAGGCGCTCTGGAAGCCAGATACGGTGACAGTCATCTAGAGCATGTATACAGGGCGCAACTCAAAGATCGTTGTCAGCGGGCTAGCGAGACCTTACAACAGTGGTCCGTGGAAGTGGAAAGACTGGTCCGCAAGGCATATCAGTCATCACCTTCTGTCGTAGAGGAGATGCTCTTGCAGGTTTTTATTGATGGGATACGGGATCCCGAAGTCAGGGCGGCTGTACGACTGGATCACCACACCACCTTGAAAGAAGCAGTGGCTCACGCTTTGGAAGTCGAAGCGGTTCGTCATGACTCACGAGCTCTGAGGCTACGAGAGGTTGTAGTCACAGAAAACAGTAGACGACGACCCTACAACCCAATGTGCTATGAGTGTGGAGAACGGGGCCATATTCGAAGCACTTGCCCGAAGCGTGAACGTACAACTTTCCGACGTCAGGTGGATGCAGCGGTTTCAACGTCGGAGCAGCCACAGGAAAAACTAGAGAAGGCCAGGGCTGTGGGGTGGGCGCTGGCCGGTAGTAGTAAAGCCCCAGAAATTCTTGTGAAGCAGACAAGCGACGGAAATACTTTAGTGATAGACGGATTAATTAATGGGAAACCTTGCCAATTGACGTTAGATACTGGAGCTTCACGGACAGTCATCGGCAATCACAGACTTAAGGACATTGGAGGTCGGTATATTCAAGCAAATAAAAATATCACGTTAACTACTGCTACCGGCCAACGAATCCCACCTGTAGGAGAAAAAATTGTAGCCATTAAGATCGGGGCAACACTTTATTGGCAAAGAGTGATTGTCGCAGGCATCTCCGACGATTGCATTATTGGTTTGGACTTTCTACAAAATCATCAGTGCAATATTGACTTGAAAAATGGTGTTCTAAAACATGGCAATGATGAAATTCCGATGAAAGGAGGAAATTTTGGTAAGGTGTTATGTTTGAGGGACACTGTCCTTAGCCCTAGGTCCCAAACGACGGTCCCTGTTATGTTACCGCCTAATAATGGAAGTGGACCGCGGAGATGTGCCATTATAGAGGGAGGAATCTCAGACGCATCATGGATTCCGGCTAGAACCTTAGTTGGAAGAAGCCAAGTTGCGTTGGTACCTGTTCTGAATCCTCATGATGTGGAGCAAACACTGCGAAAGGGTACGATTGTCGGAAACTGTGATGAAGTAGCCTGGTTGAGGAAGTGTGAAGAGGGGCAAAAGCGGAAAATTACGAATCAGGAAGAAAATGTCGCAAGGCTTCTGGAGGGTTGCAAGGGTAATCTTACTAAATTGCAATTAATAAAAGCAAGGAACTTCTTGTTGAAATATAGCAATTTATTCTCTAAAAATGATGGAGATATTGGCAGAACCGATTTGGTAAAACATAAAATTGATACCGGGGATACAACACCTATTCGGCAGAGACCAAGACCTGTACCTTTTGCCCGTGAGCAGGAAGTTGAGGACATGATCCAAGAGATGAAGAAGAACGGCGTGATAGAACCTTCATCAAGCCCATGGTGCTCTCCGATTGTGTTAGTAAAGAAGAAGGATGGATCGACTAGGTTCTGTGTAGACTATCGGCGATTGAACGATGTAACTAAAAAGGACAGTTACCCACTTCCAAGAATCAATGACACTTTGGATTCACTTTGTGGCATGACTTGGTTCTCCACTCTTGATTTAAAAAGTGGGTATTGGCAAGTAGATTTGGATCCTAAGGATAAAGAGAAGACTGCGTTTTCAACCGGCAAGGGTTTATGGCAGTTCAAAACTATGCCATTTGGACTATGTAACGCGCCAGCAACATTTGAAAGGTTGATGGAACATGTGCTGGCAGGTATGCTAGGAGAAACCTGTTTGGTCTATTTAGATGACATCATTATAATGGGGAGAGATTTTGATGATCATCTCAAGAAGCTTGAAAGTGTGTTTTCAAGACTACAGAGTGCAAATTTGAAGCTAAGTCCAAAGAAATGTTCATTTTTCCAACGTCAGGTCAACTACTTGGGACACGTTATTTCGGAACAAGGTATTGCAACTGACCCATCTAAAATAAGTGCAGTAAAAGATTGGCCAACGCCAACAGATAAGACACAGGTGCGAGCATTCTTGGGTCTATGCTCTTACTATAGAAGATTCGTAAAAGGGTTTTCCGATATCGCTAAGCCTTTACATCGGTTGACTGAAGAGAAACGAGCATTTTCTTGGGATGAAGACTGTGAGCAAGCTTTTCAGGACCTCAAAATGCGTCTATGTGAAACCCCTATCCTCGGATATCCTGACATGGAAGGCAAGTTTATTGTGGACGCTGACGCAAGTAACACCGGAATTGGAGGTATTCTATCTCGACAGAGAGGAGATCAGGAAGTAGTAATCGCCTACTTCAGCAAATCTCTTTCAAGGCCAGAGAGAAATTACTGCGTAACTCGCAGAGAATTGTTGGCTGTGGTCAAGACATTGCAACATTTTAAGAAATATTTGCTTGGTCGCAAATTTCTGATAAGGACTGATCACGCTGCATTAAAATGGTTATTGGAATTCAAAAATCCTGAAGGGCAGGTAGCCAGGTGGATTGAGCTACTCCAAGAGTATGAGTTTGAAATTGAACATCGAGGAGGGAAGAGTCATGGTAATGCGGATGCTCTGTCTCGAAGACCTTGCCTGGAGGACTGTAAGCATTGCAATCGGCAGGAAGAGAAGGAAAAAGTAAACATCCGGCTAATCCGTACTCATTCCATAGATGAAAATTGGACTAACGATGCCATGAAAAAGGCTCAGGAAGATGATAAAGACTTTCAACCACTATTGAACTGGCTACGAAGTGGAACTAAACCAAAATGGTCAGAAGTGGCCAAATACAGTACGGCTACAAAGAGTCTTTGGGCGCAATGGGACAGCTTGGTGCTACACGATGGATTACTCTACCGAAAATGGGAAAGTACTCAAGGTAAAGATTGCCATCTACAATTGGTCGTCCCCAGAGAAAAGATAAGGGAGATTTTAAAAACTTTCCATGATGGTACTTCCGGCGGACACCTGGGGATAAGAAGAACTCTCACAAAAATTAAAGAACGTTTCTACTGGTTACACTGCCGAGATGATGTAGAAGACTGGTGCCGTAAATGTCAGAGTTGTGCGGCAGTTAAGGGACCACAGACTAGAAGCAGAGGAGCCATGAGGTTGTATAATGTTGGAGCTCCTTGGGAACGAGTAGCTCTTGACATAGCCGGACCGTTTCCAATTACGAATGCTGGCAACCGGTACATTTTGGTAGTAATGGACTACTTCACGAAATGGCCTGAAGCATTTGCACTACCTAATCAGGAGGCTACCACCGTAGCGACAAAGCTTGTGAACGAAGTATTATGTAGATTTGGTGTGCCATTGGAGATGCACAGTGATCAGGGTCGAAACTTTGAATCACAGGTATTCCAAGAAGTCTGTGAAATCATGGGAATCCATAAGACTCGGACGACGCCGTATCACCCGCAGTCAGATGGAATGGTTGAGAGGTTTAACCAAACATTGGAACGGCATCTGGCAAAAGTGGTAGAAAGCCATCAGAAAAACTGGGACGAGTATATTGCACTATTCCTCTTATCTTATAGGACTGCGGTGCATGAGACCACTACAGTTACTCCAGCATATGCCAATTTTGGAAGAGAATTGAAATTGCCAGCTGATTTGTTATCAAGTTGTCCACCAGATACCCCAAAAGGAATAACCGAATACGCTAATGACCTTCGGATTAAGATGGTTGACGTCTATGAGCAGATTAGAGAGGCTGGGCTTAAAGCTAGTGAACGGATGAAGACTCGTTACGATCGAAGAGCTAATGGCCTCAGCTTCGAGGAAGGAACACTGGTTTGGCTTCATAATCCGGTGAGGAGAAAAGGGAAATCTCCAAAGCTACAACCAAGTTGGGAAGGACCTTACAAAATTATCACCAGAATTAACGACGTGACCTACCGAATTCAGCGTAATTCTCGCAGTCCTCTCAAAATAGTTCATGTGGATCGATTGGCACGTTATCATGGAAGCAATAATGATCGGGACGATCATGTCTCGAGAGGGGGCAGTGTCGCGTAGGATGATAAGTGATAATGACAATGTCAAATTGTCAACGTCACAAATTCAAACTACGAGAATTCATCTAAAGGGAAATTTCGTCACTCACGTCAGCACACGATTGGCCTAGCGGTCTTGGTGTTGGACTGTGAATCCATAGACCCCAGGTTCAAATCACAGTCACGAATAGTGTTTTTGAAGTTTTGTAAGAAGTTTCTAGATAACTCTAGATTAAATTGGAATGAAAATACGGGCCAGAAATAAAAGAAGACAAAAGAAAATTTATGACTTAAGTTTGGAACTTTGATGCGATATTGTTCGCATCCGGGGGGTATATAAGCAGAACAAGGCGCGGCCTACGCCAGTTTTAGTTTGAAAGTAAAATCCGAAGAAGGAAGAAGGAAGAAGAAAAAGGAAGAAAAGTAAAAGTGGAAGTAGTGAGTAAAAAGTAAAGTGAAATAGTGAGTGAAGTGAAGTGTTCAGTGCAGTAAATACGCGCGAGAGACGTTTCCGCGCGTGACAGTGCAGTGACGTTTACGCGTGTGACAGTGCAGTGACATTACCGCGCGTGACAGTGCAGTGACGTTTCCACGCGCGAGACAGTGCAGTGACGTTTCTGTGTGTGTGACAGTACAGTGACATTCCCGCGTACGTACCTGTGACAACTGTGAGTACCCTAGAGTTGTAAATAAAGGCACTATTCCATAGGATTGGTGTTTCCTTTCCTATCCCCAACCCACTCTCGTGACAATATTTAAGATGCAATAAAGGGCAGTGGGACACTATTGCCAAAACAATGATACAGGGACCATGTTTTTTAAGACCATAGACTTAAGGACAAGGAAAAATAATTTATACCGTACTTTTACTTAAACTTAATAGGTGGCCAACTTCACAATGCCTTGGCGTCTACCACCGATTCGGTTCCGCTGTTTTTTTCACTTAATTGTATCACTGAGTACAGGTTACTTTTACCTTAAAAGTCTTGAACAAAATACGTCCACGTTGGGACGAATATAGTAGGTACTTACGTCCATATACTGACCCTAAATTTACTTCAGTAAAACGTCCTTGTGGCGTCGTATATGGTACGTCCTGATATTGACCCTTAATATACGTCAGTAAGACGTACACTTTGTGGCGAATATGGTACGTCCAAAAACTGACCCTAAATAGACGTCAGCAAAACGTCCTCTTGGCGGCGTATATGGTACGTCCAGATACTTGCCTTTAATTTGACGTAAATACCACGTCCTGCTCAACGCTGACCCTAAACTGACGTCACTTTAACGTCTGCTCTCGACGAATAAATGACCAACCCTATTATGACCTATAAGTGACGTCGCTTATACGTCGCTGACGTCAGTTTGCTACCTGGGGCACAGTATTGCCGTCTCTTCTTTTTTACTTCCGACATTGTTTTGCTTTGAGAAATACGTTCAACTTCGCGAGTAGTGTAGAGGAGGCGTAAGTACTGCTCATCTATTGCGCGCGAAACCACAAATGAAAATAAAATAAATATTACATTGTTTATATAGGAATGCTTAAGCAGCACGCACCGACAGGAATAAAACAAACATGCATAAACTCGTTTATCTCATTCGACGCTCAATCGTACTCAACAAGTCCGAACAAGTATTCAATGAACCAGCCAACTGATACAGGAATGCACAATTCGGGTTATTTAACAAAAACTTGTTAAAACATGATAGATATCTACGAGTACTAATAACTATTAAAATGCGAAAGTGTGTCTGTTGCCTTTTTATTTGTTTGTTTGTGTCTACTTTCATTACGAAACGGAGCGACCGATTGACATGATTTTCATTTTTTCTATATTCAATAAAATAGGACAGATATATGAACTACGCGGAGAGAAATATAGATCCGAGTTTGAGCAATCTTTTAATTCATATTAGTTAATGTTCACAAGTTGTTGTCGAGAGTCGAGAGCTCTTGCAGTCGTTGTTTAAGAGGCCTCCTAGCTAAATAAAGCTCCTAGCAAAAAAAAGAACATTTTCTTTCTGGGTCTCTTACCGCCCCCCTTGAGACCTGCAGCGCCCACAAGGGGGCGTTATCGCCCACTTTGGGAAAGACTGACCTATACCTATCTTAAAGAAAGTAGTTATCAAGTGCTATTCAAACCCGAAATTCGGTAAGTGGCGAACTATTCATTTAATTTAGCTTTTAAGTATAGGTAACCCCACTGTCTGGAATCTAGATACATTTTTAAATCAGGTGTCTAACTTGTAGTAGTGTTTTAGTAATGTTTTTAATAGCAATATTACTTCTAGTCTCGTAGATTTTTGTTCGGGCGTGGCAGTCTTAAACTACCGCCCGGTATTAAAAATAAAAATTGTTCTAGAACATATTTTCTAGATTTGTGTTTTTTTCAATATAGTATTTTCTTGTAGTATCTTTTAATATAGTGAACTCTGTTCTTAATGATGTCCAGCAGCCACAGTCATTGCACTTAGGTAAAAGTAGGTACGTCCATCATCATCACCTCACATCATCTTCACCTCACGTGGCAATGGCTGGTCATCATTTATCAGACATATCTCTTACCTGGACATCACTCACTTAAAGGGTAGACTAGGACTACCACACTTGAGCTTCCAGACTTGAACTTAAAAGATTCCGAAATTCAGAATACCCGTACGGGTTCATACGGCCTTGTCACCTGACCACCAGGCACCTGCTCGTATCCTGGACAGCCCTCAACATCTGGCCACCGACAACTCCACTCCCCAGCACCGGACTCCAGGACAGTACCTCTTTACCAAGCAAACAGAACTACCGACATAGTAGGGCGCCATCTTACTCCACCCTGAGTTAATTTTTTTAGTAAATTGTATTTTTTTTTTTACTTAGTTTTGTGTTGCTCATTTAGCCCTTCACGCACAACGCTTCATAGGTCGCAAGGAATCTTGGGGTACGGGAGTGCCCCCGCCTAGACGAGCTAAGCGGAGCGCAAGGGCACTACCTTTCTCGTAACGTTTCGTTGTTTTTTTGCAGTCTCATAACTTTGGTTTGGATGATCCTAAATATTTAAAAATTTCAAGATATAATGACACCAGTACAATCATTAAACGTACAAAGTTTGAACGTCGTAGCTATTAAACTTTAGATTTTATCTATCTATATATATATATATATAAAAGGAGAAGTTCCCACTGACTGATTGACTGACATAAGACGCACGCACAGCCGTACGTAACCGCTTATGATAGAAACGTGAAATTTTGGAAATTTGTTTCAATTCAAAATAAGGACGCACACTAAGAACGGATTTTAATTTTTTTTAACTGGTTTAATGTTTGTATGGAAATTTCTTAAAACCTGCATCGATTTTAATAAAAATTGAGATATGTACTCTTAAAAACATTTTATTGAACATGTGTTTCGTGGTTTATTAGAATTTATCCCCTAAGGGCGCAAAATAGGGTTTGAAAGTTTGTATAGAAAAATCATTAAATGTGCATCGATTTTGACAAAAATTTAGATTCATGTTTTTAAAAACATTATAATTATATATGAAATAAGTATTGCATGGTTTATTAGAATTCATCCTCCTAAGAGTGCAAAATGGGAATTGAAAGATTAAAATTTTCTCCAATTTCCATGAAATTTGTTACTATAACTCCGAAATATAAATAATCAAACACGTTGTAACAAAAAAACTTGAGAGGTGTCAAGGGACACCCGGATGGAACGAAGTTCCTTTCGATTAATTAGTGAAGGAATTGTAATAATTTTTTTTTAGTTATAATAATATTTTATTATTTACTAGCTGTTACCCGCGGCTTCGCTCGCGTTAAATCGAATAGTACCTACCAAGTTGTTTTATAACTTTTTATTTGTTTGAGATGCTTTAGTGCGAAACGTACTTTGTTTTAATATACCATAATATTTTAGGGAAGGTAGCTGTTCACTTTTTTGAGACATTTACCTTTTTCTCTTCGTGTTATGGCGCATTAAAAGACGAACGAACGTTACGTTCATCCAATGAATGACTCGTTCGAGATTTGAGAAACATCCCGGTCCCTATCTAACGACCAACGCTCAGCGCGCTCCGTCGAAATCTCTCTCTGTGTTTGTGATATGTGCCTGTTCCTATCTAATGATAGGCGCTAAGCCGATCAGTAGAAAACTCTTTTACTCCCTTGAGACCTATCCCTCTGGGCCCGTGACGTCATCAATGATATCGCACTCGGTCTAAGCCGCGGTTAGACCGAAAATTTTAACTTTGCACTTTAATATCTCGATCAGTTCAGATATTAAAAAGGCAGTTGTTCTCGTAATTATGGCATATAAAACTAAAAATGGTTACCAGTACCTTCTTCATTTAACCAATCAGTGATCGTTTAATCTTCCATCAGAGCAGTTGTGTCACAATCACATATGTCGCGCATTAACATAGTGCAGTGAAAGTGCTAACGCATCAAAACAAAATCCACCGTCGTCACGTATCTTCGGCCGGCCGCGATGACCTACATCGGTGAGTCATTGCATTCGATATGATTACGTGCGACGAGTAATTGTTAAGGCGACGTTCACATCTGCCTTGACAATGAATACGCCTTCCAAATCTATTCAGTTAAAAACTGAAACGGAACGTTATCTCTATGACCGTTTCAAACATGAGCAGGAAGAAAGGCTTAAACAGCAGAGCCTTGTAGAAGACCTAAAAAAAGAAATTGCGACTCTCCAACAGCAGTTGCAAAGCCTCATTGAGACTAAAGCTGCGCCTACAGCAGCTCCTAATGCAGAATCGTCTTCGGTGCACGCTGAGTACAACACCGACGAGGAGGAGCTAGCTAAAGAGACTGAGTGGATAAGAACGAAATCAAGAAAGAAAAGAAAATTGAACACGTCACCCACACTCTCACCTCAAGAAAAAGAAATACCTAAAGTAGAAAAGGTAAAGAAAGTTCCCCTCCCACCTCCCATCATAGTGGATGGGGTAAAGAACTACCAAAACTTTTATGACTTTTTGACACAAAATCAGCCTGAAATCACCTTTACAATTAAATTATTGAATGGTGACAGCGTCAAGATAAATGCGTGTAATGAAGACGCATATAGGGCCGTAACGAAGCTGTTATCAGCAAATAACTTTTTATGGCATTCCTATGAAAATAAGCAGGAAAGGCCTATTAGGGTCATGGCAAAAAAGTTGCCTTCAACATGTAAGCCGGAAAGAATCGTAGAAGATCTCAAAGCAAAGGGCTTACAAATAGAAGACGCAGTTAACAAACTGAGCTGGAAAAGCAAAGAACCATTAAATATGTTCATGCTGACCTTCAGTAATAAAGAGGAAATTGCCAAAATATATAAAATAAAATACATACTGGGGTGTTTGGTGGAGATACAACCCCTGAAATCATCGAAACTTGTTCCACAATGTAAAAGGTGTCAAGCTTATGGGCATACACAAATGTATTGTGCTAAAGAGCCAAGGTGTGTAAAATGCACGGGAAAGCACTTAACTAAAGACTGTAAAAAAGCAGCTACCGAGAAACCAAAGTGCGTACACTGCGGAAAAGATCATCCGGCTAACTACAGAGGGTGTATGATAGCCAAAGAAATGCAGAAATTAAGAAATAAGACTTCTAAGAAACATATAGACAGTCACGATAAGGAAGCTCCAACCAATCCGCAGCGAGCAAATAATAAGCCTGTCTCGACTGTAAGTACTCGTACAAACGTTTCTTATGCTCAGACTGCCGCGAAAAATTCAATGAGCTCCCAACGCAAAGAGCAAGCCACCCCTAGTGAAAATAAGTTAGATGAAATACTTAAACTTATGACTTCATTTGATGAACGTCTAAAAAAAATTGAAAATAGCACCAAGATCGCTATTCCTAAAAATAAACCATGAACAATCTTAAAATTATGGCGTGGAATTGCAATGGGCTACTTAAACACAAAAATGAACTGCAAGTAGTCCTAGATATGGAAGATATTGATGTGTGTCTAGTTTCCGAAACACATTTTACTAAACAATCATATATTACATTTAAAGGCTTTAAGGTTTACTATGCACTGCATCCTGCAAATAAAGGAAGAGGCGGCAGTGCTGTGATCATCAAGGAAAATATCCAACACCAAGAATATCTTAAACATGAAATACCACAAGTTCAATGCACTGCAGTTCGACTAAATACCAAAAACTACTTGCTAACAGTGGCAGCAATATACTGTCCACCTCGGCACAAAATAAATAAAGATTTGTATTTACATATTTTACATACGCTTGGCGATAGATTTATACTAGGTGGAGACTTCAATGCGAAAAACACATATTGGGGCTCTCGACTGACTAACACAAAAGGAAGAAGGCTGATGCATGCCATCAAAGAACTACACTGTGATGTTGCATCAACAGGATATCCAACATACTGGCCAACGGACCCACTAAAAATACCAGATCTTATAGACTTTTTCATTTACAAAAATGTGTCATCTAATTTTATGAGAACAGATCAAAGCTATGATATGAACTCGGACCACTCAGCTATATACCTAGAAATAAGTGAGAAAGTTCTAAGTAAGGAAACAAATTTATCTCTAGTCAATAAACATACTGATTGGCAGAGTTTTCAAATTCAATTGGATACAAATATCGATCTTAGAGTACCATTAAAGACCCCCGAGGAGCTGAATATAGATCTTGAAAAGTTCGTTACTCTAATACAACGGACTGCATGGAACAACACTCCTAAATTAAAGCAAAAAATTGTCAGAAATGTATATCCAATAGAAATTAGGGAACTCATAACAGAAAAACGAAAGCAAAGGAAATTATGGCACCAAACTAGGTCACCAGAAGACAAGAGAAAATTAAATAACCTCAACAAAAAACTTAAACGAGTAATCCAGAACCATGTTGATGAGTGTACAAGCACGTATCTCCAAAAGCTTACTAGTGACCGTAGCACAGACTATTCACTCTGGAAGGCTACAAAATATTTGAAACGCCCCATCAACCACATCCCTCCCTTAAGAATGGGATTTGGAAGGTGGGCAGTTACTAATGAACAAAAAGCTGCCAAGTTTGCTGATCATCTGGAGGATATTTTTAAACCAAATGAAAGTCAGGAAGTAAATTGTGTGACAGACACTGAGGTAATCAGCGATATCAACGATGACCAAATCAACATTAAGCTTGTGACACCGAAAGAAGTCTTACGCGAAATAAAACAACACATAAATCCAAAAAAATCGCCTGGCTTTGATCTGATATCAGGGGAAATATTACACAACCTTCCCAAAAAAGCTATAGTTAAGCTAACAAATCTGATAAATGCTGCATTGAGACTTAGATATGTACCAGACTTGTGGAAAATAGCTGAAGTTATAATGATAGCAAAACCTGGAAAACCACCAAATGAAACAACGTCGTACAGGCCAATCTCCTTGCTGCCCGTAATGTCAAAACTGTTCGAAAAACTGTTGCTTAAAAGGCTAAAACCTATCATAGAAACGAGAAACCTTATTCCTGAACATCAGTTTGGCTTTAGAGAAAATCACTCTACAATTGATCAAGTACATAGGATTACTAACATCATTGAACAATCTCTAGAAAATAAAAAAGTTTGTTCAACTATCTTTCTAGATGTAGCACAAGCTTTTGACAAGGTATGGCACGAAGGCCTCATTTTGAAACTCAAAAAAATGCTTCCCAAAATCTTTGTAGAGATAATTACTTCTTATATAAGTGATAAAGCCTTTAGAGTGCGACAAGATCATGCATACTCTGAAGTTAAGGAAATAAAAGCTGGGGTACCTCAAGGAAGTGTATTAGGTCCGGTCCTGTACCTATTATACACTTGTGACATTCCTGAACTAGAAGAAAACACGATTGCGACCTTCGCTGATGACACGGCTATTATGGCAGTCGGAAACAGTCATGCAGAAGCAGCAGAAAAGGTCCAAGCCGCTGTTAATAAAGTTCATAACTGGACAAAGAAATGGCGAATAAAGCTAAACGAATCGAAGTCTGTCCACGTCAACTTCACGAATAAATGTGATGACTACTGTCCCGTCTACATAAATGGACAGCAGGTGCCATATGAAAACACTGCTAAGTACCTAGGTATGACACTCGACGCGAAGCTTCGCTGGAAAGCTCACGTCAAAAAGAAAAGAGAGGAACTTGATATAAGGTTCCAAAAGATGTACTGGCTGCTTGGAAGGAACTCTGCGTTGTCAGTAAATAACAAAATACTACTTTACAAACAAGTCCTCATGCCAGTATGGACTTATGGTATACAGCTATGGGGCTGTACCAAAAAAAGTAATATTGAAATAATTCAACGCTTCCAAAATAACGTACTGAAGGCCATTGTGAATGCGCCCTGGTATATAAGAATCGACGATCTACACCGGGACCTTAACATGCAGACCGTCGATAAAGTTATCAAGAAATACGCCGAAGCACATGAGTATAGACTGCTTCACCATGTGAATGTCGAGGCGATCCAGCTCCTCGACAACACGGACATAGTGCGACGTCTCAAAAGAACAAAACCGTTTGAACTAGTGTAGTTTTAAAAAATACATTAATATTATAGTGCAGTGATGTGCCATCAGAGACACAAGAACAAAGTGCCTTCCCCTTAATAGAGACAGTAAGAAAAGTGCCAATGGACACATTCTTAGACAATAACGTATAAAACTAGGTCAATGTTAAATTACTTATTAGCCTGAGTTTAGGCTAGATTGTAATATTATTAGCGTACTTAATTATTTTAGTTAATTAGGAACGTTAAGAAAGGAAAAAAAAAAAAAAATTTAACCAATAACAACCGCAATTTTAAATAGTTTAACCAATATTCAAGACCTACTACAACCACAAATGAACAAAAAAAGACCGCATTTTTGAAGAGTTCGACCAATTTTCAAGAACTTGTACAGTAAAACCACATCACACAACATACGCATACGTCCGAGGTCAATTGCATACTGGGCACTGGCACCAGCCATCCCTTGTTGCCCACCCATCCCAAAATATTTTTGACCGTGGTATGGTCGCCAGATGTGGATTGACCCAAGACCTATGAGAAATAGGTGCGTGGATTTTTGAAAAAAAAAACTACAGGAAAGTCTTTGTAGAAGTGTCTACATACTTTTTGTGGAGTTTCATGAAGATGAAAAATCTAGAATAACTAACTATAGTATACCTCTAGGTAGGTTAGGTACTTAGTAGAAATCCCTACATTTGAGGAGCTTGATGGATGATTCGGAATGGCCAACGCTAAGAGTGGAAATTCATTTTTGGATTGATGAACTAAAGTAGTGTTATCTATCGGCCGTCCCGAAAACGCCATCTAGCGACAGCTCCGTGATTATCACGTTCCGATAAATGATTTCGCTTAATTTTGATTTCGTGATATCTTCTAAACTATACATTTGATTGTCACACTGTAAAGGACAATGTTAATCTACTTTAAAAAACCAAGATATCTAAAATATTTAAAAGGATAAGGATTAATATCCTGTCGGTGAAAATATTATTTAAAACTTGTACGCGTGGCATAAACATAAAAATTGTTATTGTGACCTAACCTTAGGAGATAGACATATGCTATCGCGGACTTTTTTGTAGACCTTTTAGAGACCTACAACTTTCTCATACATTGTTTTTATATATCTTTTAAATCTGAGCCAGCGTTAGCTCTGAAAGTGCCTAACTGCAGTGTCCGAAATCACTTTTTTGACAAAAACGTTAGTAAATATAAATAAAATACATACAAATTATATACATAAACCATCCGGAATAAACGATCTATCTAATAGTGAAAACTGCAACAAAATCTGTCCAGTAGTTTTTTAGTTATAAGCGTACAGAGAAACAGGTGCACGCCGCACGGCTTACAACTATAGGTACCAAAAAGTGTCGTTACAACTTTTGGTCTTAATTTTTTTCGTCTAGCCTCCTTTCGCAACGCGCGATAAGGAACTACGTTCCAACAAAAAAATATTTTGATATCAGTAGCGACAACTACATTAACGTCTCCCAAACAAAATACAATATTGGCTCGAAATTGACGGCGTAGGATGACGGTTGCGCAGAGTCTCACCGAGTATATTAATGAACTGTTGGTCTTTTGTGAGAGTAGCTGTTTTTTCAAGTAGGAGCTTAATATTGACGATATCATATGCTGCGCTTAGGTCTATAAATACCACTCCTGTATTAAGGCATTGTTCGAACCAGTCTTCGATATGCTAAGTCAAATTTAGGCCTAAATTTGACTTAGCATATCGAAGACTTCCACGACGTCCACAGCAAGATTTAGGACTATGCTGGTTTTTCTCTACGTTATTGAATTAGAAATGGGGAACTTCGTAGGAGAACTAAAGTCACTGACATAACCCAGCGGATTAGCTAGTTGAAACGGCAATGGGCAGGATACATAGCGCGACACGAACCGATGGCCGATGAGGGAAAAAAGGTCCCGAATGGCGACCACGTACTGGCAAACGATGCGTAGCGTAGGACATCCAAGGTGTTCCGGCAACCTGACAAAAGTCGCTGGAAGGCGCTCGATGCAGGCTGCTCTAGATCCGTGAAATTTTTTAACTCCGTGGGAGAGGCCTATGTCCAGCAGTGGACGTTATGCGGCTGAAATGATGTTGATGATGACAGCAAGATTACTTGGTCGGAAACTGGCTTGGTCGTGAACAAGTTGATCATCTATTATCTTGGTCAGTCGGTTGAATTTAAGTCTTTCGAAAAATTTGTAAGTATCATAATAAGAAGGAAATTGGGCGGAAGTTTTGGGGGTCGTCTGGAGTTTTTCCGGTCTTTAGCTAGGCAATAACTTTTTCTTTTCTCCACTTTTGGGATTTTAGAACTACAGATAAACATATTTAGGAGCCACGTTACTGCTTCTGGGCCCAGGTGTCTTTATTGTTACACAATATGTCATCGATACCTGCTAAATTTTCTCGCGTTAGGTTCATTTTTACGTGTACCTAACTAGAGTTTTAGATTTGCCGCCAATTCACAAAAACAAATGACAAATGAATGCAATATACTACATTTGGTTACCAAAGAGTTCTAAAATTGAAATTCAAAAAAAGTTTTCATTTGCAATGTTTGTTTGTTTTGTTTGTTTGTTTGTTAAATCTTTATTGTACATAAACACAAGACAATAAAATACATGTTAGAAGTAGAAATCAGTACAAAGGCGGACTTATCCCAGATAGGGATCTCTTCCAGTCAACCTTGAATTAAGAGGACAATTTACAACACAGGGTAGAGAGTGGGTACAATAACTATAGAACAGAAAACAGAATCCAATTAAACCTAACTACTTTACTACACTAAAAACAATTTAAAATTTTACTAATACTTGTAACTACAAAAACTATAACATAATAAATATAAATACATAAAATATACATATATAATAATTAATATATAATAAATATATAGTAAATATATACTAATTACACATATATATACAACTCAACTCAAATCTTCCGACTTTTCCAGAAGCTTCCTAATTTTGAATTTAAAAGAATGCAAAGAAGACGACATTTTAATTTCTAACGGCAGTTTATTCCATAGCCTTGCTGCATAAACTGCGAAAGACTTATTATAGCCCTGGGAGGAGTGAGCGGGTATGTGCAGCATCGGGTTGTTACTAGATCGAAGGCGGGAGTCAATGTCACGAAATGAAAATTTTTCGGTAAGGTATTTAGGAGAGGAGGGGTTAAATAGGACTTTAAATAGGAAGGAGAGGATGTGAAGGTCACGACGAGTTTCTATACGTAACCAATTTAGCCGCGAGCGAAACTCAGAGATATGGTCAAATTTTCTGAGATTATACACATACCTTATGCACATATTCTGAATAATCTCTAGTTTGTTTGTCAGTTCGTCAGTCAGGTCTAAGAAGGCAACATCTGCGTAGTCGAGGACGGGGACAAGTAGTGAACGAGCCAACAAGGCTTTTGTATCGGTAGGCAGAAAGTTTTTTAATCGTCTTAAAGAATGTAAGGATACAAATATCTTTCGACTCAGCTCACAGATTTGCGGGGACCAGGAAAGGGTTTCATCCATGATGATGCCCAGGTTGTTGACTTTAGTCGAAAAAGGAAATATATTATTGTCAAGTACAACATTTGGGAAATCCATGGACTTCAATTTAGAAATGAAGTAGGGGCTTCCTATTACAATCGCTTGGGACTTAGCTGCATTGACCATTAGCCCGAAGTTTTTTGACCACTCTGCGATAGTCGCAAGGTCGGTGTTGATAACGCTAATGGCGTGATGAAAATCGTCGAGAGGGGCGGTCGTATAGATCTGAAGATCATCAGCGTATAAATGAAAAGAAGAAGACAGTGAGGCCGTAATGCCATCAATGAAAATCGAGAAGAGAATAGGAGACAGTATACCTCCTTGCGGGACTCCAGCAGAGAGGTTACACCAATCAGATCTACAATTATCAATTTTCACTTTTGTAACTGGCCAGTTCTAAACATTTTCAGTGTTACTCACGTACTCGTATCTACTCGGGTTACATACTTTACTTACCACTCATTACGTGTATTATCTACTCGGGTTTAACATAATACTTACTACTCATTACGTGTAGGATTATCTACTCGGGTTAAAAACTTACTACTCAAACTCATTACGTGATTATCTACTCGGGTCACATGCTACTTACCACTCTTAACGCGATTATCTACTCGGGTTACATACTTACCGCTCATTACGTGTATTATCTACTCGGGTTACATAGGTACGTATTTCATACTTTTTACTCAGTCAGCTTTCAACATTCAAAGATGCAAACAGTAATAAAATTACAATAATAAAAATCAGAGACTTTACTAAAGAAAAACCTACCTATCAGACAAAAATTTTAAGTACAGCAGGCCTTAACATAGGATTCTACAGGCAAAATTTTATAATCAAGTCATATTATTTACATTGGTATGTAGGTATTTTAAAAACACTAGTAGGTACTAGATCATCGCCTTCTTACAGACGAGCGACAGTATGCCCGCGACATCTGTCGGCGACGGTCGGTGACTATCGGCGATTGTCGCCGACGGTCGCGCGACACTTATTGACAGTTTGTGACAGATTGGGGCATGTTACATTTGTCAATATTATCATGATCCTAATATCGCGATATCACAAGTATTAAAGTGGGCTATTATATTATCAATAATATCTTCATCAGTACGCATTTGAACACAATAAAGTAGTTTTTCTTACAAGATTGTCATGGATAATAGAAATAACCAGTCCAGTGCGAGTCGGACTCGCGCTCGAAGGGTTCCGTACCATTATATATTGATTTGTATAGATAATAAAATTAAATATTTATTTTCTTATTGATATCGAGCAAAAAAGGGCAACGAATCGCGGTTTTTGTATGGGAGCCCCCCTTAAATATTTATATTATTTTGTTTTTAGTATTTCTTGTTATAGCGGCAATAGAAATACATAATTTGTAAGATTTTCAACTGTCTAGCTATCGCGGTTCTTGAGATACACCCTGGTGACAGACAGACGGACAGACGGACAAACAGCGAAGTCTTAGTAATAGGGTCCCGTTTTTACCCTTTGGGTACGGAACCCTAAAAAGGCTGCTATAGCAATAATACTTGCATGAATTGCATGTGCATTAGAAACTAAACGCAAAAAGCGGAAGCGTTGGATACAGGACTGGATTTCCATGACTGCGAGCAAATACTGACAGAAAAAAATATCTTGATGCGCTTACATTTCAATAATATTGAAGCCACGCCCCCTGAGTATCGCGGATTTCAAGATTTTTGAATAATTTGTTATATATTATCACGATACCGAGATACAGCCTATTACACCATCAATATACTGTAAGAGAGTTACATCGTAATGATTTATTGTATTGGTAAAGTCTGCTTGCAATATCTATCCTATCAATATCTAAGTTTAAACCGGTTACCTTATAATAAAAACAAACAAAACTTATGTTCCGATTTTCCCTCAACATAAATAAGTTTTGCAAACTTAAATTACACTACCACGACACGAGATACCCACATTTGTACTTTATACTAAGTATATACTATGTAATTAATTTTTCTAGATTATTTACAAATGTCTCTAGCTACCTACACCGAATCAGGAGTATCAGGTTAAACTACTGCTATTGACTAGATTTTATTGGAATGCTCGTTTAAAATCTGTCCCAAAATCAAATCAAAAATCCTTCTAGTAAGTACTTAACAATTCGATTCTGAAACAGGGACTGCGTTGCGGCGATGTGTTCAGGTCAGGGCAGGAAGGCGTCGCAGTCCTGCGCCGCGGCGTCGCCGTCCGCGCTCAGGTACGTGGTGTCGGTGCCGGCCGACGCGGGCGCCGTCCACGACGCCCAGCGAGCCTGTCACATTACAAGCATACAAACATCCAAACCTATGTCTTGTAGCGTCATAGGCTAAAACCGCGTCTGATAGGTTGTGATAGTATTTGATGAATGCAAGTAAGAGGTAATAAAGTTGTACCTCGGCGATGTCGGTGGGCAGTCGCCAGGGCGGCTCGTCGAGCGGCAGCGCGTCCAGCGGCACGGCCAGGCACGGCGCCAGCAGCCGCGGCCAGTCCGCCAGGAACGCCGCCACCTCCGCCGCGCACGGCCGCGCCTTGTGCTCCTGCTGCCAGCACGACTTGATCAGCCCCTCCCTATAACACAAACGTATTTGGCAACGCATCAAAAAGAAATCTCAACAATTTATTTAAATCTGTTCCATTTTATACATTTTCTGGTAGATTATGAATTCAATGTAGTACCTAGTATTTTTGTTATTCTCATATTAAAACTTAACTTTAGTAGGTAATACTCACAATTGTGGCTTGAGTCCTGAAGGTAACTCGAGCGTGTGGCCCGCTTTGACCCGCGCCAAAACCTCGCTATTGCTCAGGCCTTGGAACGGCAGTGAGCCAAATGTGACGATCTCGTAGAGCAGCACGCCAAAGGACCACACGTCCGACGCGGGCGAGAACACGCCCAGCGTGAGGCTCTCGGGCGCCATCCAGCGCACCGGCAGCATGCCCTTGCGGCTGAACCGGTAGTAGTCGTTCTCGAACACGAGGCGTGTCATTCCGAAGTCGGCGAGCTTGACCTGCCGGTGCGCGCTGACCAGGCAGTTGCGCGCCGCCACGTCGCGGTGCACGTAGCGCAGCTGCGCCAGGTACGACAGCGCGCGCGCCGCGTCCAGCGCCATGGCCGTGAGCCGCCGCGCCGACACCTCCTCCGCGCCCTCGCCGCCCTCCGCGCCCGCCAGGTGCCGCCGCGCCAGTAGGTAGTTCTTCAGGTCCCCGTACAGCATGAACTCCATCACCGTGCACACGGGCTCCGTCTTCGTCACCACTCCCAGTAACCGCACTATATTTTTGTGATCGAAGCGCTTCATCGCTTCGGCTTCGGACAGGAAGTCGAGTTTCTCCTCGGTGGTGGCGCCAGCCTTGAGCGTTTTGACGGCGACGGCGGTCCAACCGCGCTCCTCGGATAGCAGCGCGTGGCCGCCGTACACCGTGCCGAACGCGCCGGTGCCGAGTTTGCGGTTGATGACGACACGCTCGCGAGGTACCTCCCACCGGTCGAGTCCCCCAGGCTTGAGAGATATAGTGCGCATGTCGAGCTCGGCGAGGCGCGCGCGGTACTCCTGCTCGGCGCGGCGGCGGCAGTATACGGCGAGCCCGGCCAGCGCGCCCACCGCCACGGCCAGCAGCAGCGCGGACAGCGCTAACAGCGCGGTGCGGCAGTCGGTATGCAGCGCGTCCGCCAGCGGCTGCAGGGAGCAGCGCTCGGTGCCGTCGTCGGGCGCGCCGCCGTCCGCCGTCCGCCAGCGCACGGCGCCCTCCACGGCCAGCGCGCCGCGCGCCCACCTCGCCATGCGCCGCCGCGTGCCGTTGCTCCACTGCTGCAGCAGGAGTGGCGACGCGCGGGCGTGAGCGCCCTTCTCGCTGCTCCATTCGAACCGGCCAGTCAGGCCTATGTATTCCATGGAAGTCGCATTTTCGATGAGCGATCTGAGTCAGACAGAATAAATACCTATTATGTAATAATTCAGGCTAAAATACATAGCGCGACGAACCGATGGCCGATGAGGCAATAAGGTTCTTGAATGGCGACCGCATACTGGCAAGCGAAGCGTAGGGCACCCACCTACAAGGTGGTCAGATGAGCTGACCAGGGTCGTTGAAAAGCGATGGATGCAGGCCGCTCTTGATTGGTCATTTTGGAAATCTTTGAGAGAGGCCTATGTCCAGCAGACGTTATGCGGCTGAAATGATGATGATGATGATGAATAATTCAGGCTGACTGAATCACGAATTATATAAAAAATACTGCTTATAAGTTGAACAAATCCTACTAATATTACAAACACGAAAGTTTGTAAGTATGGATGAATGGATGTTTGTTACTCTTTCACGAAAAAACTACTGAATGGATTTTAATGAAACTTTACAATAATATAGCTTATATTATATCAGAATAACACATAGGCTACAATTTATAAAGATTCTGTGCAGACGAAGTCGCGGGCACCAGCTAGTTATCCATAAAAACAAGAAGTGTGGTACCTATATGTATGTTACTGTGAATGTCCGAAGTGCATTGTATGTAAAGATTCTTTACTCTGGTGCCAGTTGACATCTACCAAAATAGTCGATGAATATCCGTTATTTATCCTTTTCATTACGATTTCGTTCATTCGCCGGTAACTGTTATCATATCATAGATCACGACGACTTGGAAATGTTCATTATAAACGAAACTATGATGCCGAAATATACTTATTATCCATTTATTCTGCCCCCGATAGTTGAAAATGTGTGTATAAACGGCATTAGTTGCTCTATATTAAAATAGATGGAGTTGTATTATTTGTCCAGTTCGAACCAAATATCTGTATCAGTAGGCAAGCAAAGCAACCGAAAATAAACAGAACAGTATCCATCGTTGGTTTTATTCAGAAGAAGTTCCTGGGATTTGTACATGCGCATCTAACATTTTTTCATAAATTGAGTTATAAATATGTATTGCCGGAATCAGGAAAAAAGACGCATCTGACAATATTTATTTTATTTTAGTATCTTCAAGATACTAAAATAAAAAATATAAAACTATAGATTAGTCGCCGCTCCTGGGTTATAGACAGTAATGGAACGAACAAGATCCAATGGGTTACATTAGTACATATACTTTAGCGGTCGCTTTATGTAAAGTAACGACAGATAAAAATATTTTCTAACGAAGGTAGTGCGTTAGCTAAGCCTAATATACTCGAAATAGCTAAGCTAATGTACTCGAAATAGCTATTTAATTAGTATTTATTAGCAGTAAGTCACGGGCTGCCTCAAATTATGTCGAGTATGTTATGTAATGCCCACATGCGATTTCATAGGCTGGTTTCACAATAACGCCGGCCGCACGCGCCGTTGGCCAGCGCGTCTTAACAGCGCGCGTTTGACCGGTGGACCACAGTGAAACGAGTTTTAGTGTCGCTCGTTTCTTTGCAATGTACAGTTATGTATAATTATTATTGTCAGTATGGAGACAAACCGAATAAGAGGATTTGCTATTTATATTTTATGGAAAAGAGTGCAACAGCGACGGCATCGTAGAAGATTTCAAATTGATCTGTTTAATGCCATACGATTTCCTTTTAGAGGATTTATTTTTGACGTCCCTATCTCTGTACATTAAATGTTAGGCACCCCACAAACATCTTCTTATATGAACTTGGTTAATCAGACGCCCCGTTTCGAGGAACATGGAATCGTTACTCATTGATATTATTTATTTGAGTGTACTCGACAGTGCGTGCTGTTACAAAGGGGCGAGGTTAGCACTTTTTAAAAAACAATTTTTAAAATAGAAAACTGGATTTTATTTAGGAAATGTATTTGACACTGAATAACAGAATTTTGGAAATTGGAATTGAGTCGGAGCAACTTCTCTGTAAGAAGGCCGGTTGAGGACTGACTGGAGTCCCACCCCTCTCAGAGGCTCTTCAGCATAACTGCTGCCACAGCGCTGAGTCAGCGGTGTGGACAGGGCTAGTCTAGTAAAAGGCTGTATGTAACAACCCCCCTGTTAAAAGGAAACTTAGGGGTTGATTAAGTTTCCGTAATTTATTCTACGCGCAAGCGAGGTGCAACCTGTTTTAATTCAATTTCGGAATTTGAATCTTTTCTGAAACTACTGACTTCTTTAATTTAAATCTTTCAGAGAATTTGCTCTTACAAATAAATGCTATTATTAAAACTATTACTAAGAATGTTGAAATAACACTTAGAATAGGAAAACTAATATGGTTTTGAAATTTAGGGGATTCTAGGTTATTTACATTTTTAACAATACCATCTGATACAGATTTAAATTTTTTTAAATCATATAAATTTAGAGTCTTAATTTTAGGTAAAATTGTACTGACATTAAATGAGAAAAAATGTTCTAAATCACAACAACTGTCATTTATTATATTAAAGTCTGAATATAGATTTGGTATATACAATTTCGGATACAATTTTGAAACCAATTTTAAATTTTTATGAAAAGCTATACATTCCGATGGCATATTAAGTACACCTGTACCAGATATACTCATCTCTAAAATTTGTTTCTCACATTGTATGGACAACTTAGTGGTACTTGATTGGACAAATATCCACTTGTTATTATTTAACTTGTGCCAAATGTCCACGTCACCGGAAATAAACTTTGTAGGGCACATTTCGGGGAGAGAAGTTAAGGCTTTTGTAATAATTTCGATTTCACATGTGGGTTTATTAAGGACCGCATAAATATCAAGAATCTCACAAAGGTAAGTTTCGGTAAGTATCTGTTTACAATCATTTAGGGTTTTTAGATATGTGTAAGAAGATTTATCTTTACTGAGAGCAAGAAACTGTTCAGATGGAAGAATCATGGCAAAGGAATGAAGTTTATGTTCAGTGACGTGAGGAGTTGGCAAGGGTATATTTTTATATATATTATATTCTAATAAATTTACCAAGGGTAATTTTATAATAAACATTAGCTTATTGTTTAAATAATAGCATGTTAAATCAGCTATATTAATTAACGTATGGATATTACTTATATCTAGACTTACAGGAAAATCCCTATATTTAGGAATGATTTTTAAATTATTCAAAATGTCATTATACATCTGTTTTGGCGTTAGTATAGAAGGGTGCAGAGTATTGCTTTTTACAAATAGAATTGAATTTAACAGATCTTCTACTTTGAAAGATATTGTAAGCAAATTTGATTGCAATACATTAAGAGTATTACTTAGCCTAACTTTAAAATTAAAAACATTAATAACACCAGTTATGTTAAGAGATAACTGTTCAATGACGTCACTTAATTTTGCCTGATTAATATTTATTTCTTGTAACGAATCATTTATATTAGATATGGCAGATTGAGAAACCATAATACTTTTTGAAATAGAGTTTGCCAATTTCTTGTCATTTCTATAAAGAGCTTGAATTGCATCATCATATGTTCTAGCATCATCTTCATTAAGTGTACCAAATATATGCTTAAATACGACTCCTACACCAGCAAACCACGCAGATCTTTTAGTTATACTATTTGAAATTATATGAGAAACTGATTTAAAGTCACGCGAAATATCTTTATAAAGTGATTCTAAGGGTTGTAACATATTTTCGCACTGTGAATATTCAATTTCATCAGTTTCACGACACTGAAACCGGATACTATTAAATACTTCATGAATATTTTCAAGGTGGTGTTGAAATGGAAGGACTTCAATGGGAACCACGATGTGGAGTTGATCGTTTATGATCCTTAATGTGCCGATAGGATCGAAGAATATACCAGGGCTTTTATCGATATATTCAATATATTCATTATTTTGATCTCTTGTCGAGGCCGCATTACAATATACTGCAGCGACAGCGATTCTGTAAATAAACCGTTAAGAGTTAGAATACGAACTTATTAAGAATTATATTATATGAAATTTAATAGTAATTTATTCATTCACGTGAGCAGGTTTGATTTCATCATAATGATGTTTGATATGTCGCCGGTTTATTAAAAGGGAGAGACTGTTATTTCCATGGATTTTCACGACTTTATAAGGGCCTTTCCACACTGGAGAAAGAGCTTTACCTAGCCTCACATGATTCTTTAAATAGACATATTCGCCTACTTTATATTGCATCGAACGTGAATGTTTGTCATAGTAGGATTTTGACCTTTCTTTTGAAGCGTTAATATTTTGTAAGGCCTTCTCACGGGACACCTTTAAACGATGTTGAAGCATTTTAATGTATTCGGGGTAGGTTACATCAGTTCTGGAGTCAAAAACTGAGTCAGGAAGATAGGGTTTGTGACCAAAAAGGAGTTCATATGGGGTAAATTGAGTTGTAGTATGGACACTACTGTTATAGGTTAGCATAGCAGTATAAACAAACTTGTGCCAGTCAGTTTTGTTGTCATTTACATAGGATTTGAGATACTCTTTCAGAGTAGAGTGGCTCCTTTCCAGGGCTCCTTGAGTTTGAGGATGATATGGTGAGCTCCAGATCTGCTTTATTTTAAGAAATTCGCAAGTGCGTTTGAATAGTTCAGCCGTAAAATTAGTGCCTTGATCCGTTAGTATTGACTTGGGAATTCCGAACAAGGATATGAAGTGCACTAGGCATTCACAGGTTTCTTCTGCAGTGCAGTTGGAGACAGGGTATGCAATAGAGAATTTAGTCAAGTCATCTTGCAGTGTGATAATGAATCTAAGTTTTTGAAAACCTGCTTCTGGAAGGGGGCCTACTACATCAAGGCCAATTCTCTCGAAAGGTCTAGTAGAAGAAGTTGTAATTTGCATAGGAGACCTGTTCACTTTCCTCAAAGCTTTATTGGATTGACATAACTTACAATTTTTTACATAGTTTTCAATATCTACTCGCATGTTTTTCCAGTAGTAGCGTTCTTTAATTCTATTAAACATTTTATTTGAGCCTACATGTCCTGCAATCGGGATATCATGATTTTCTTTGAGTATTTTAGCAATTTCTGTCGGAACAGGATAAATAATAGTATTATGATGAATATTCACAATTATATTTGTATTATTAAAAAGATACATGAGCATGCCGTAGATTTTTACGAAGGACCGTTGTTCAAATGGATTTTTAAAATCTGAGATAGCTATTTCACCTATGTCTCCAGCTAGTAATATATCATCACGTGCAGATTTTAGGGTTTTGAATATTTCAGGATAGGTACTGTCATCGAAATAGTAGACTTTAGTATAGAGAAGATAATATGTTTTGTCCTTTATGGTGACCTTTTTGAAGGAATGAAGCTGACGCTCTTCTTCTAGAATATCAGTGGAGTTATCCATTTCAGAAAGAATATCTTGGAGGTAAGGGTTTGAGTCATCATAATCGATTGAAACGGGAAGTATTATAGTTTTCGCATTAGATTTCAGAAGGCTTTCATTATGTTCTTTAATGTAGGTATTGAATGTTTCGTCTTTGTTAGAGAACGATTTCAGGAAATTGTTGTAGTCTTCATTTGAATTAGGAGACAATACTCGTGACTCAGTATCAGGACTAGCAGCAGGAGTACCTAGTAAAGACGGAAGATTAGAAGGGTTTAAATTACCCTCAGGGCTTGTGGGACTAAGATCAAATGCACCTAGGTCTTCTAGATCCTTTAGAACTTCTTGAGGAATATCAGAATTTTGAGATACTTCAGGGCTTGTAATTGAAATGGGATCCACTGGAGCATCGGATGTAGAAGGCTGAGGTTGAGGGTCCTCCTGGATTACGGGATTAACGGGATAGCGTGATAATGCATCCGCATTGCTATTTATTTTACCCTTTTTATATTCAACTTCATAATCAAATTCCTCTAATTTCAGCCTCCACCTAACAAGTTTAGAGCCAGGGTCTTTGCAGTTGAATAACCATTTGAGAGGTTGGTGATCTGTAACAATTTTGAAACGACGGCCGTAGAGATATGGCCTAAAAGCTTGAGTACCGTGAAGTATAGCGAGGCACTCTTTCTCTGTTACACTGTAATTTAATTCGGCTCTATTAAGGGTTCTAGAACTATATGCAATTGGTTTGTCTTTTCCAACTGGTCCTTGAGATAATATGGCTGAAACTGCGAAATTAGATGCATCGCAGGTTAAGACAAAAGGTTTCGTAAAATCAGGGTAAGCTAATACAGGGGCAGAGGTAAGACAAGTTTTTAGAGTCTCGAAAGCCAGTTGTTGCTCGTTTTGCCAAGAGAATGGTGTATCCTTCTTTAGGAGATTTGTAAGGGGTTTAGCAATTTTGGACAGATTTGGTATAAAGCGGCGATAATAGGATACTAGTCCTAAAAAGGATTTGATATCCTTTGGACATTTAGGTTGGGGGAAATGATGGACGGCCTTGACTTTCTCTGGGTTAGGTTTGACTCCTTGATCAGTGATAATATGCCCGAGATATGAGACTTCTTTACGAAGGAACTCACATTTGTCGGGTTGGAGCTTTAGATTGGAATGCCTGAGCCTGTCGAAAATGTTGGAGAGATTTTTTATATGAGTAAAAAGGTCATAGGAATATATTACGATGTCGTCTAGGTAGACAAAGCATTGTACACCTTGTAGGCCAGATAAGACTGTATTCATTACTCTTTGGAAAGAAGAAGGAGCATTTTTGAGCCCAAAAGGCATGCGATTGAATTCAAAATGGCCCTGCGGCACAGAAAATGCTGTTTTAGGAGAATCGCGCTCAGACATTTTTACTTGATGAAAACCGGATGCAAGGTCAAGGGTACTGAAGTATTTGCACTTGCCTAACTGGTCTAAAATTTCAGTGATATTTGGAATAGGGTAGGAGTCTCCAATGGTAATATCGTTAAGCCGGCGGTAATCTATTACTACACGCCATTTGCGTAGACCAGAGGCGTCTGACTTTTTGGGTACCACCCATATTGGGGAAGACCATGGGGATGTGGATGGTTTTATAATACCATCATTAAGCATTTTATCAATTTGGGATTGTACTTCTTGTTTGTGTACTTATGGAAATCGGTAAGACTTAGTATTTATAGGAACAGAGGAAGAGGTGGGGATTTCGTGTTCCAGAATATCAGTACATGTTAATTTATCGTCAGGAAGGTGAAAGATATCTGAAAAAGTAGCACACAGTTCAAATAGAGATTCTTTCTCTTCGTTGTTTAAATGAGAAACTCTTAGTAAATTAAGCACTTCCTTAGTTCGGTTTAGCGTGTCAGGTGAGTTATCATTCAATCGTGAAGTATATGAAATTTGATGCCTGTTTTTGTGAAGAGGAACTAAGTTTAGTTTCATGTTAGAATTAATGGATATGGGGGATTCAGAGATATTTACTACAGAAACATTAACCCTTGAGTTTGGTTTTACTTTAACTATACAGTTAGCTATGAGGAGCGAGTCATTAGGGTGTTGATCTAGAATAAGACCTTCTTCTATTTCAGGATTTAGTACAGAACATTCTATTATAGCTTCCGTACGAGGTGCAATAGTATAGATAGGTTCATTAAATCTTAATGGGAGTTTCACTTCATTTATTGTTAAAGTGTTCTTGTTAAAATCAATGTTAGATTGAGATTCTGACAGGAAATCATTTCCGATTATCCCATCATAGGGAAAGTCTATTTTACTTATAACATGAAATTTATGTTTTAGGGAGTTAAATTCTATAGATACATGACCAAGTGACTTCATAGGGTTAGTAGTTGTCCCTAGACCAGTGAAGGTAATAATCTCTTTATTTATTTTAGGCATGTTCTCAATAGACGACTGTTTAATGAGACTTACAGAGGCGCCACTATCTACAAGCAACCTCAGTGGGTTCAATGATACGGAAGTTTTAACTTCGATAAAAGGTAAGTATTTTCTAGAGACATTTGAAGTAATATTGTGAATTTTGATCTGTTCTTTTTCCTTTTCAGGTAAAGACTTAGGAGGAGAAGATATAGTAATGGTGGTATTTATAGGTTTAGGCTTGGATACAGTGCATGTTACAGGTGTGGAAAGTATAGTGGGTATGGTAGAATTTTTAAGTATACGAGACACATCGGGTATAGAAGAGACAGCGGATACAGCGGATACGGTGGGTACACGAGGTACACTAGACTCAGAGGATACAGCGGACACGGTGGGTACACGAGGTACACTAGACTCAGAGGATACAGCGGAAACGGTGGGTACACGAGGTACACTAGACTCAGAGGATACAGCGGAAACGGTGGGTACACGAGGTACACTAGACTCAGAGGATACAGTGGGTATGGTATCGATTTTGTTATTTAATTTTCCCGCACGACACCGGCCGGGAAAGCTTCCTCGTTTAAATATTCGACTTCATTGGGATTGTGCTCGTCAGATGACGAAACGGTATTTATAGGCTGATTTCTGTTTTGAAAACTCGAGTTGTATGACGGGCCTGGACGAGAGTTTGTCTGATTTTGTACGTTGCCAAAACGCCTGTTATTGTACTTCCTTTTCCTACATTCTTCGATAGTATGGCCCAAGGCCTTGCAATATCGGCACACTACAGGATTTTTATTAGGCACATTGTTTGTGTTGATATTTGGTTTGTTAGGATTCTGTGAAGGAAACTGACGTCCTCTATTCTGAAAGTTATTAGTTTGTGGTGTAGAGTTACGCCTGGAAGAGGCCAAAAATATTTTTTCTTCTGATACCGCAAAGTTAATTGCGTCATTAAGAGTTTCAGGGTCACGGCATCGTACTAGAGTAGATAAGCCAGGCTTTAGGCCGATCACAAACGTATGTAAAGCTAGATCTTGCATGGCTGCGACACGGCCGGCCAATTCACCCTTTTTTTTTGTAGGTATTGATATATTTATTTCCGTTAATAATTTAGATAAGCATGATTCTATTTTAAGGGCAAATTGATTGACTGTCTCGGTGTTACTTTGTTTGCATTCTTGGAGATCAGAGAGAAGAGCGGCGTAATGTTTTTTTTCACCAAATTGTGATTTTAAGAAATCTTCTAGCTGTTGCCAATTCTCGAATTCCTTGATAGAGCATGCGCTTTTAGCGCGCCCTTCGAGTTGGCTAAGTATATATTTTAGTAATATATCAACTTGTGAGGGAGATGCTAAGTTTATTGCATTTTTACAGTTATTTATAAAGGCGTTTAATTTCTCTCTATCACCGTCATATTTGTTAATGAATTTAATTAAAATTGACATCTCTATCTGTGACATAGTCACTGTGTTAGGTTCGTCTTTAGGCATTAGATACTAGGAATTACAGAGAGCTCGAGACTTATGCCACCCACGCAAAAGATAACGCACCTGCGCTCTGCTCTCCAGTTGCAGTTCACAGAATTGATAAGTAGATACTCGTTATTGTGACTACGGATAGTTAAAAGTTATTTTTAGACTTACAGTAATACTCGTATCACCGAAAACATGGAAGCACTGGAATCACAGGAAACTACACCAAAATGGTTTTTCAAACACTGAGTAACGGAAAACTTGAAAAGCACTGGGAAAACACTGGGAAACTTAGCGTTGGAGCTTAGAATTTCTTTTAGGTCACTGGAACTGGATACTAGCAGCTGGAAACCGGATACTAGGACTCTGGAACTGGAAGCTAGCCTCAGGACACCTGGATTTCGACTTCCGGTCACCTGGATTTCTTCTTTTTGGATTCCTTGAACCTCGCCAATGTTGTTGTGGGTACTAGTAGGGCGTATCGACTTTTCTTGAAGAAGTAACACTAAATTTCACTTTCACACCACTGAGACGTCCCAGGATTCTCGTTGAATCCCACCGCTGCCACCAATGTTACAAAGGGGCGAGGTTAGCACTTTTTAAAAAACAATTTTTAAAATAGAAAACTGGATTTTATTTAGGAAATGTATTTGACACTGAATAACAGAATTTTGGAAATTGGAATTGAGTCGGAGCAACTTCTCTGTAAGAAGGCCGGTTGAGGACTGACTGGAGTCCCACCCCTCTCAGAGGCTCTTCAGCATAACTGCTGCCACAGCGCTGAGTCAGCGGTGTGGACAGGGCTAGTCTAGTAAAAGGCTGTATGTAACAGTGCGAACCGCGTCATTCTGAAACGCTAACTGCCAGTAGAAGAGCTCCAACCGCGCGCGCTCGGTAGCGCTGGATGCCGGCGCGCGTCTCACGAACGGCGCGTTTGAACTGCTTGACTATGAAACGCGGCTACTAATCTAGTGTAATTGCAAGCGCGCGCCTGTGGCCGGCGCTGGTCGAACGCGTTACTCTTAAACCAGCCTTATGTTTAGAAAAACGATTGGTTGTTTAAACTCGAAGTCGATACTGACCGCACGAGATCGGGCTGATGCAAGTCATCGAGGGCGGAAGGGTTCGCGAACAGCAGCCGATCCAGTGCGGCGGCCCACAGCCGCAGCACGTCGTACAGCAGCGCGGCGTGCGCGTCCGCCATGCCGCACGCGCCGCCGCCCGCGCTGCCGCCCGCGCCCCCGCGCCTGCAGCGCTCGCGCCAGGTGCGCTGCCAGCGAGCTCGCCTCATGTCTAGCTCAGTGGAATCGGATGCCACCATCTAAAGTAAAAACACATTCATCATCATCATTTCAGCCGCATAACGTCCACTGCTGGACATAGGCCTCTCCCAAAGATTTCCAAAATGACCGATCAAGAGCGGCCTGCATCCAGCGCTTTCCAGCGACCCTGGTCAGGTCATCTGACCACCTTGTAGGTGGGTGCCCTACGCTTCGCTTGCCAGTACGCGGTCGCCATTCAAGAACCTTTTTGCCCCATCGGCCATCGGTTCGTCGCGCTATGTAAAAACACATTCCAGTTGAGGAATATATGACAGCATCCTTATTTATAGTTATACCATACGTGATATAAACTAGGATATATATTTAATTAATAAGCAAATAATTTATTTTGTTAAATTAACACATCACGTACTAGATATACTAACTGGACGTGTAGATTCAATATAACACTGTACAATATTTTTAACCCACTTTCAAAAAAAGGAGGAGGTTATCAATTCGTCTCGATCTTTTAGGATTCCGCAGTAAACAAGGAACCCTTATAGTTTTGCCTTGGCTGTCTATCTGTCTGTCTGTCTGTCCGCGTCTGTCCATCCGCCCGTCCGTCTGACCGTCCGAAGACTATAAGAACTAGAAAGCTGTAATTTAGTATGAGTATGTATATGAATTATGCTAAATGTATGTTCACCGATTATATTGTTTGAAAGGGCATACTTGTCAGGTGGTCTCATAGAAATTTTATAAAAATCAGTTGTGTAGTTTTGGGGGTGAAATCTGTTTTTAGTTTTAAAAAATTATAAAATACTTTGCACTAATCAAATTGTCCATTATCCCGTCGCAACTCGTCTGTGGACGGTATGAGTCAACCAGTTTCAATGGTCTCATTACCTCTTTAGTGGTCGCTACAGAATATTATATAACTAAAGTACTCATCTAATTATTATTAGTTCCGGTACAAATAAATAAGGATAAAATATCTAACTAGCACCGAAGTAAATTTAAAATTTCGCACCTCTTGCTCTTGAGCATTACGCCACTCTACCATCCACTCCGGAGCGAAGCATAGATGGCCCTCAGCAGCGTCCGCGAGCTGTTCGGCCGAGCAGGCAGGCGTGTCGCCGGCGCGGGGCCGCAGCCAGCCGGCGGGCAGCGCGGCCGGCAGCAGCCACACCGCGCCCGCCAGCCCCGCCGAGCGCCCCGCGCACAGCGCCGCACGCACCGCGCGCGCGTCCTCTAAGTTCACGTACAAAATACGCGCGTTAGCTGTTTTGACACGATCTATCCACTGAAAATAATTTATTAATTACTTAGTAGAAATTGTTTTAGTTTGAGACAATACAAATAAATTATGACGAAACAAGTTTTTGCCACTCACCCGAGTTATGAGGTCGCTCTGGTTTTCTGCATTTTCGGATAACTCTACGTGTACTACAACATCCGCTTGCAGTGCGGCGGGGTCGAGGCCGGCTCGCGTGGCGGGTTCGCTGAGCACGGCAAGCCGGCGCCAGCCGAAGTGAGCCAGCACCGAGCCCCAAGCGGCAGACCAGTCCCGTGCGTCACCCGCTGCCAGCAGCGCGAGAGATGCGGAGGGAGGCAGTGCAGTCTGCGCAGTGTAGGCCAGCACGGGCAGTACATGCGCCGGGCTGAGCCGCGCCGCGTCCGCCCAGGCCGCGCCGCAAGCGGGCCCCACCACCGCGGACAGAGCGCCGTACTCGCCGGAGCCCGGCGCGTTTGTCAAATACTTATAAGCACGCGGCGCCGCGCAACCGTCATCGCTTAACTCCGCCTTAAAAGTTGCCGTGCGTGGCAGCCCTGCCTCGAGCAGATCCTCCTCAGCGAGTGTAGCTGCAGCAACAAGGGCCCGCGCGTCAAAAGCCTCGCGAGATGTGTTCACCGGAATCATTACAACCGTCCGCACTTGACCAAGCGGAGCTGTCTGATTATGTGAGTCAAGATAGGAGTCTGCCGCTGCAACGGGACCATCGAGACGCGCTCGGATAATCAGTTCACGTAGCTCATCGGTATTGAGCCACAAGCGAGTTAGAACGCGAAGAGCCGTTGCCGAGCGTGTGAGCGAACGAGCGTTCACGAGTGTCAGAAGTCGACGTGGTTCAAAGGGGCAAGGTTGGGTTCTGCATCGGCCTGTGTCGCAGTGAGGGCGGCAAGGCGGCGGGCCGAGAGTGCGCGCGGGCAAGCGCGCCAGTTCGTTGTAGTCAGGCGCGCGGTCGCACACCACGACGGGGCGCGCGCCCAGCGCCGCGGCGGCGGCGGGCAGCCGCGCGCCCAGCGCCAGCACGCGCGCGTGCAGACCGTGCTCGCGGACTATTTGGGACAACATTGTCAACTCATTTTCGTCACCAGTCAGTATAGTAGCACACGTTGTATTTTTATCACTGCGACATAATTCCGGCGTGTAAGTCTCATTCCAGCAATCACCGTTCGAGCATGATAATCTGCAAAATATATTATGTTTCTGAAGTGCCACTCTATCTCTTTATGTGGCTGTCGTAAGCCTGCAATTTTTTGGTAGAGTCAAGTGTCCCCCTCTCTATCTCCTAAACGGTTATATATGGACACGTGAAAAAATTCACAGTTTAAAGGAAAACTATCCATCCTAGTAGGGCTTACAAATCAAAAAGTTATAGACTATCAACTTATAAAATGTACGTAGAAAAGGAAAATTTTATATAAAAATAGAAAATTAGTTTTTAGACGTTTTTAGTGGCATGAACTCAAAGTTAGAATTTGCAACTACGGAACCCTACACGTACTTGGCCAATTATTATTTTACTTTAAGTACAAACGTTAAAGGGTGCCTCCAGATGTTTTTTTTTCAAGTTTGCATATCAGGTATCTAATCATGAATTCAATACATCTAAACTGCCCCTAGACACAAACAAAATTAGAGATCAGTAGCACCTAGGTGACCTAGGTAATTACCTTGAAAGAAGCACGAGATCATCCATCGACAGTCGATAGAGCCGCGCGCGATCACGGTCCGCAAGATCAAGCAGCGAGAGCAGCGGGCCGCGCGAGGCGAGGCAGGCGCGGCGCGCGGGCGGCGCGGCGTCGCCCAGCTCCTCCAGCCCGTGGTCGCGCAGCCACGGGCTGGCGGGCGAGCCCGTCGCCAGCGCCGGCACTAGGGCAGCGTCGATCTCCCCGACCGCTAGTGCACTCAGAATCGCCTCCAGACATGCGCTGGAGTCGGGCGCGGCGCAGGCGCGCGGCGGCGCGGCCACGAGCGCGGGCACGCCGCGCGCGCCCAGCTGCGCCGCCGCCAGCCGCGCCAGCGCCTCGCCCGCCGCCGCGCTCGCGTCCGGAGACAACGCGCTCACCGTCACCCGCCATTCCTCGCCATTGTTGATGTTACCTGTAATCAGCCATTGTGACTGCTTTGTCTTATAAAGTTCATGTACAGGTTGGTTTCAATTAAACCCGCTTTTAATGATTTTCGGCTACTAATACCAAATCCGGTGAAGTAGGAAATGCCGTCTGAGGTAACCTACGTATCTATTTCATTAAAAACGTTACATTAACGTGTGGCACTTGGGGACTGCTGCGGTAATGCTATTGCATAGCATTTTTTATCAACTCATGCAATTAGCAGGCCGCGGTTTTTTATGCGGCTGTTGCAGTAGGCTAAGACATGTTTCCAGTTCAGAAAATGGGTAAAAACTGCAGTCAGTAAACATCAATATTTGTGTGGTGGCGGCCATCTTGAATCCAAAATCTGATTATACTTTTGAGTTCCGCGGGGTGCTTTAATTTCAGACCCCTAAGAAGTCCCAGTGAGAAGTTATAAACGAAATAAGTTTAATTTTCTAAAATCCAAATCCAATCTAAGAATACAAAAAAAAAATTAAAATTTGGATTTTTGGGATCAACACACATGTAAGTACATATTGATTTTCAGCCAAATCGGAGGCAGTTTACTTTCGGCGGCCATCTTGGATTGGCAAAAAAAAAACCACGCAACACACGAGTGGCTCTTCGGGTTCGAATTTCGCATTCGCACTCGGCCTACGGCCTCGTGGGGATTATGGCCTCGCCACGAAGCTCGCCCTGCGGGCTGGCAAGGCGGCTTCGTCTTCAGCCTTCGGCCTCAGGCTGCGCCAAGTTACTTGGTTACCGTTTGTATACGGGGAATTGCCCATTTACAGGCGGCCATCTTGGATTTTGAAAAAAAAAACGAATGACGATTGTCAGATTGCTCACAACCCCCTACATTTTGGAAAATAAATCACGCCCCTAATCCCAACATTTTTTGTAGGCCGTACCCCTTCCACATCAGGTTTCCGCAGATCTTCAAATGCCAGATTTTTCTGGTACATTTTTGTACAGAATGATAAAGATTCTAGTATCCACAACGATTTGTGATGAATTCGCTTGTAAGCCTACATGGTAGGCGGAGTGGGGGGTGTAAGGTTTTATTTTCGTTACGGAATTTCTTGATTCGGTCGCCGCGCTCAAAGCCCGCGATAAAAGCTAAGCATAGCTTAAAAACTACTTAATCGGTTCAGTGGTTTATAAGTTATGACGTGTGAACGCTTGCAATTCGGAGTTTTTTTTTATTTGCTTGCCTGGCAATTAAACTTGTTTAATTTTCATGTAGTAGGATAGGTAGGTACATAGGTAGCCACTTAAAATATTTCTACATTAAACTTAGAAGGTAAGTAATTATTTAAGTAGGTACCTGAAGCGGCAGGCTCAGATCGCGCGGGCGGCGCGCGCGCGGCCGCGAGCAGCAGCAGGCCCGCGCACCACGCCGCGCGGCTGCCTTTCCTGGACAACAAGTACATCTAACGTAAGCTTACTCTATCTAAGCACTATTTCCGCCTACACTCTCACGTCTGCCTCCTTACTATAAATGCGTCATTGTTCTCTACGTTAAATTCAGGAATGTTCTCTACCCTAGCCACAATTCCTTACCCATGACCATTGATCAGCGCTGTACGCAATTCCCGGTTATATCTTAATACGCAATGATCATACAGGGGCGCGCTGTGGGGGTGTTGCGATTTATCTCCGTAGCCATATTCATTATAAACTATTAGTGAAATCTCCTCCTGAGTATTCAAGTGCAGCAGAATTTATATTTTTGGAAGTTTCTGTCAATGGGACTAAGGTCCTTCTTGGAGTCGTTTACAGTCCCCCTGGTATTGATTACTTTGCTCAAATTGAGCCAGTTCTAGACTCCCTTTGTTCGGATTACACACATCACGTAATCATGGGTGACTTTAATACCAACCTTGATCATAGCGATGAAACGCGTTCTCAAAGGCTTCTTAATATACTCAAGTCAGTTAACCTTTCTGTTTTGCCTTTGCAGCCTACTCATTTCAATCCAGATTCGGACGACACATGGCTTGACTTGATTATCACTTCTTCTCCTAACCTTGTTGTAAAGCACGGGCAAGTTTCAGCACCTGCTTTCTCCAGACATGATCTTGTGTACATGTCTTATAAGTTAAGAATGTCTAAGGCTAAGCCTACTGTTATTTGGACTCGCAATATGTCTAGTATGGATCGCGACAAGTTACTTGGTGATGCAGCTAAGTTAGATTTTTCACCTGTATTTGAGGCAGCAACATTGGATGAAAAAGTCTCCAGGCTAAATTCTTTGATAACTTCACTATATAATGTTCATGCTCCTCTTAAGACTGTTAAATTGAAGCGTCCACCATCACCGTGGATCACAAGGGGAGTTAGGATGGCTATGACGAAAAGGGATCGTGCTTTTCGTTTGTTTAAGCGTGACAGGTGTGATGACAACTGGGCCGCATACAAAAAGGCGCGGAATCGGTGCAATAACATGGTAAGAGCCGCCAAGCGCAAGTACTTCTGTGATAATTTAATTAAAACTTCTTCGGCCAACATATGGAAGTTTCTTCGTTCTCTTAACCTTGGTAAAAATCCTACTAATTCTTATTCTGCTTCCTTTTCACCTAATGATTTTAATAATCACTTCTCTTCAACTAGTTTTCTTGATCCTACAATTAAATTAGCCACTATTTCTAGAATTTCTTCCATGGCCAAACCTTCTGCTGATCCTTTCACTTTTTCTTCTACGACTGAAGACGACATTCGTGAAATTGTTCTCTCTATTAAATCTAAAGCGGTTGGATGTGATGACGTGAGTCGAGAAATGATAACTAATATTTTAACTGTAATTGTCCCGATTCTGACTCATATTATAAAGTTCTCGCTTGCTACTGGAACCTTTCCTTCACTCTGGAAGAAAGCGTTTGTAATTCCTCTCCCTAAAGTTTCCACTCCTACTTTCTTGAATAATTTTAGGCCTATATCTATCCTCCCTTTTTTGTCAAAAATAATAGAAGCTGTAGTTCATGCTCAAGTGTCTTCCTATATCTTTAACAACTCCCTTCTTACACCCTTTCAATCTGGTTTTCGTCCCGGACACAGTACTACTACTGCTCTTCTCAAAGTCACCGAGGATATTCGGTTGGGCATGGAGAATACGTTGGTCACTGTTTTAGTTCTCATTGATTTTTCCAATGCTTTTAATATGGTAGACCACGATATTCTGCTTGCTATCCTTGAGCATCTTCAATTCTCGTCTTCAGTCAGGGATTGGTTTTCTGAATATCTACGCAACCGTCAACAAGCGGTGCGTATAGACCGGTTATTGTCGGACTGGAATGATCTGTCGAATGGTGTTCCTCAAGGCGGTATATTGTCACCTTTACTTTTCTCCCTTTTTATAAACCTTCTTTCTACTTCGATTGACTGTTCTTACCATTTTTATGCAGACGACTTACAAATATATGCTCAGTCATCGGTTGATGATATCGAGTCAGGTGTAGCGAATGTAAACGCGGCTTTATCGGCTATTTTATCTTGGTCAAATGAATTCGGAATTAAGGTAAATCCTACTAAGTGCCAAGCTATAATAGTAGGTAGTCCGAAGCTAATATGTCAGCTTGACTTTAACACTGTCGCGCCTGTCACATTTAATAATTGTATTATCCCATACTGTAAAGCTGTAAAGGATCTTGGCTTCTATATTGATTCTACGCTTAGCTGGACATCCCAAGTGGCTGAAGTCAGTCGTTCTGTTACTATAGCGCTTCAACAGCTTAACCGCCTAAGAAACTTTCTACCGTTAAAAACGAAGATATTGTTAGTTCAAACATTAATATTCCCTATAATTGATTACGCTGATGTGTGTTACCCAGATCTCAATGTAGATTTTCTCAATAAGCTCGATCGTCTCGTTAACAATTGTATACGTTTCATTTTCTGCCTTCGTAAATATGATCATATATCATCTTTCCGTTCTGAGCTTAAATGGCTTCCTATCCGTGAACGCAGACAAATGCGAATTCTTTGCACTCTCTTTTCAATTTTATCTAATCCCAATTCTCCGGAATACTTAAAAAGTAAATTTCAATTCCTATCCAATACTCATGATCGGCAACTTGGTTCTGCAGACTCTCGTCTCCTTTTCATTCCTTTACATCGCACAAACTTTATGGCTAACTCTTTTACCCTACAAGCTTCACGGCTCTGGAATGCTTTGCCCGTTGACATTAAAGAAATTTCCACAAAATTTTCATTTAAAAGAAGAGTACATTCTCATCTTATAAATTAGTTATTTTCTAATAGGTTATATCACCATCGTCATCATCGTAATAGTGTATTTATAATAATGTAAGTATATATGAGTGTATATTGTATGTATTATATATGTGTATGTTTATGTCATATTATAAACTAAGGTATATATTATATGCAGGTATATATTATAAGATATGTTATGTAATATAAAATATTATTTTTATATTTAATTATTATTTTGCGCCGCAACAATTTATCTGTTTATCCCTATGGTTGACTGGGAGAGAACGCTCTTAGCGTTAAGTCCGCCAATTGTAAACAATTTTTAATTGTGGATCAATAAAGTTTTAATAAAATAAATAAAATAAATTGATTTACCTATATACTACTGTTGAAATCATTGCTTATTTGTAACTTTGAAGTAAACCTTCTTCTGCTGCACTAACGTTTAGGGAACGACAATTAATAAAATTAGCTGTAAGAATAAGAACCATTTGACGTTAACAATCATGCAACAAAACAAACAACAAAGTGGGTCGATTATAATAAAGGAGGGCTAGTTTGTAATAAAGTTAAATAAATTAATGAAGAAATATTATAAATGTCCTATGATATGTACCTGATAAAGATATAATTATTTGAATTTGAGTTGGAACAACATAAGTATGTGAAACTTTTCATCATTTGTATTCTCTTCCTCACCATATACACTCCTTCTAACCACTTTCACTAGGCAGTATACATTCTGTAATTTTCGATCTCTACACCCTCTACACTATTATAGTCTATAAAAAGAAGAGATTTCATTGTGTGCTTGTATGTTTGTTTGTAATGCCACTTTTTTACCGAAAGTGCGAATGTTTGTCTGCCATTGTAGTTGATATTAGCGTACTATTAAAAAAAACAAAAAAAATAATAGGCCAAGTGCGTGTCGGGCCACGCGCAGTGTAGGGTTCCGTAGTTACGATCGCCAACTTTGAATTCATGCCACTAAAAACGTTTAAAAACTAATTATCTATTGAATTTGTATGAAATTTTCTTTTTCTGAGTACATTTATAACTTGATCGCCTATAACTTTTTAATTTGTATACCCTACTTAGCTCTGATAGTTTTCCTTTTAACTACATTATATATACTATAGCTGTGAATTTTTTCACGTGGCCATATCTATCCGTTTAGCAGATAGAGGGGGGGGGGGACACTTGCCTCCACCAAAAATTTTCTTTTTCATCCCAAATATTTCAGAAACGGATCCCTAAATCGAAAAATGGTGTTCACAAACTCATAATATTTTTAAAAGACCTATTCAACGATACCCCACATCATTTGTTTGTCAAGAAAAAAAATATTGAGTACCACTTTACTTGTATGGCAGCTAACCTAAAAAAAAATATTTTTGCAGATTTTATTTTACGACTTTTTTGTCATGATTAATATACTTACATATCCATGCCAAATTACAGATTTCTAGTACTTATAGTTTCTGAGTAGGACCGTGGACAGACAGACAGACAGACAGACAGACATGGCGAAACTATAAGGGTTCCTTGTTTACTACGGAACCCTAAAAACGAGATACTTAACAACTTTTTTATCCTATAAACTTCAATAGTACAGGTATGTGATGTGCTTTAATATTTTTTTATTTTTAATTTAATATGATAATTTTCGGTCGGATTTATATTTTCTAAATCTTTGTTTGGCACCTATAAAAGATATCCTTATCACAACGCAACTTTTTTGTCTGAACCATGGGTCTGAACAACTTTTTTAGCCAACTACAAAAAAGGAGGATTATCAATTCGTCGGAATCTTTTTTTAAGTATGTTCACCAATTACTCGAAGTTACCTAGACCAACTGAATCCATCCTGAATTGTATACTTAGTGGTATATTTGTTTTTTATTTTTAATTAATATGACTGTATATTTTTGCTGAAAAAAAATATTTTTTTGTAATCTGTGCTCCACATTAAGAACTAGTGTCCCTGTGAGCTGTAGACCTCGCAAGCTTAAAGAGATTGTAGAGCGAAGAAACTTTTTACACCATATGTTTTTCATAAAATATTTAAATCTCGATGATGTTCGTTCCGCTAAGCCCGAGTTCTGTAGACCCAAAATCGACCACTACCCTGGGTAATGTCAATCCCTGTGACTTATGTACGTTGACTGCCCATGCTAATGTGAGAGGAAATTGAGTCCTAGAACATGTGCTCTCTTTAGAACGCCAAGTTCGCGTGACAGTGGCAATAGGCACTGATCCCATTATGGTTATAACCATAACTATCACTAGGTGATGCATGATTAGGAGCATACACCAAATCAGTAACAGTTCTAACAGAACCATTTACTAAGTTTTTAACATGACCCTCGCGCCAACGCCGAAATACAGAGTTTTCTCTAAAGTCTTTGTTGTTATGGTCAGCTGACACTTTAGCCGTAGGCATGTTAGTTTAGTAAAGTTATATAATAGTATTTTATGCAACAGTTGTATAAGGAAGGTCAAAAAATGCGAGTGGCGCAGGTTACGATGCGAGCTTTAGCGAGCATCGTAAGAAGACGCCATCGAGCATTTTTTGACGTACTTATACAACGTTGCATACAATACTTTTTCTACGACTATATATACTAAATAAAATACAAAAATAAACAAAGAAAAATATGAAATTTATGTTTGGTAGATAATAGGCATCTATGGTAAACTTTATTTTTTTAAATTGACGTCTTCCTAGTGAATATATCACGAATATATTAATAAAAGGTTTTTCTTACGTTGGCAGTATGATAGATTCAAAGAAAAAAAAGGTTCTAAGTCTATGGCTAGGAGTATCGTTTTGGCGAAATAACGATACAAGTGCTGTTATGGGGAATAGACTATAGACTTTCCTGAAGTCATAAATAATCAATGATCTTATATTAGTGTTCGAGACCATTTAAAAGACCGATAACAGTACAGGAGTAGAAAAACTAACATTTCTGTTTTCTGGATACAGCCTCATTGCATCGATAAAAAGCCGTTTCCGTTTCCTAATGAGCTGAAAATTTTTCACACCTGTGTCGCGTGGTAATGCAATATTATGATGACGTGGAGCTGGTCTCATGATGGAGTTCAGCTGGAAAGCGGCCATAGGAACTCTTACTGAAACAGTCTTGAAGAGTGTTTACCTACTTCGGTCTCACAATACAAAATTGTCAAAATTCAACCTATTTATTTTGAGTTTAGTTATGAAAATGAATTCTTATAACATTTTGGTAAAGTGAAAATTTCCGATCAATCTCAGTAGATCCAATGTCCAGATCCATCATGGATCTAGTGAGATATTATTTTCTCAGTGGATCCAAGGTTTGACAGTGTGGATCTACTGAAAAGTATTTTTCTCGCTAGATCCGGTACCAGATCGGTTAAGTAGACAATAACTACTGGAAGCACTTAAACGAATGTTTTGTGTAGTAGCAAAAATACAAATAAGTTCCTAAACTTACAAAAAAAAAAATCTAAATACCAGTCGCAAAATAAAAATTAATACATCGCACAAAAAAAAAGAACACCTTCTGGTGGGATTCGAACTCTAGACGCTCAAGTCAATCAGATCTCTATAAAAACAAATTGGACTATATAAATATCCTTTGACAATGCAGGTGAAAAAATGCATCTATTGTATGTCATAGTAGAAAATAAAATTCCTTTGTTATTTCATTGTCACTACAAACACAAAATGGCCGTAAGAGCCATATAATCCAAAGGCGCTTAGGCCCTTTGTGATAACTCAACCATTTTGAAAAATTTTAAAAAATGGCTCGATTACCGATTTTCATATGTTTTCTGAACCTGCTCCCAAAATTTCACGGGAATCGGTTTAGAAATGCGACCTCTAGAGGAGAACACACAGACATACGAAAGCATTTTTGGCCAAGCTAAAACGGAGACCTCCGCTTCGCTCGCTCAGTCAATAATATTTGATTTGATTTGTTTAATGACGCAAGAAGATTATAAACAAATAAATTACACTAGTAGTTCACCACGAACTTAGACCTCGCGATTATATCTTCTACTACTAAGCAAAGCAAGCAAGCAATCCAATACACGACAATTTAACACAATTAACCAACTAAACAAATTAAACGAAATTTTAAACAAGCAAGACAACAAAAAGTCATACGATTCTAGAAAAAATCAAGTCAATCTTGTAAACTTATAAAAAAACTAACCATAGCGAGTTCTAAGAGTTTAAAAATTTTTGTTGGACATCTATTGTTTTTATTGTGAACTAGGTATATGGTATCGAATGTACGCAACAAATATTTGTCAATTTTCTTCTTTTCTTAAAAATAGTGGTCAAGACATTGGCCTTGTAACTCGGAATTCACGGGTTTAATTCCCATGGGAGAAATGTATTTTTAAGAAAGTTTTCAGTAACCCGGACTGAATTCAATATTTTGTAAGAAGATTTTGTATTGTATATCCGTCACGGCTCAGTCAGCTAGACTTCGCGAGTCACCCTAAACCCGTTTAAGTATAACTTATTTTGAAATGGCGGATATATGACAGTTTTAAAATTTTAAACACCCCTATTTCCGCCATTTTGAAAAAATTCGAAAAACTATTTAGTTTAAAAATTTCGAAAAAAATTCTATTTAGTTGCTGAGCCTGCTTACAAAATTTCATGAGAATCGGTTAAGAAATGCGACCTGTAGGCGAGAACAGACAGATAGACAGACAGACAAAAGAATTTTTGGCTAATCTCGAAACTGAGACGCTTCACTCGCTTCGCTCGCTCGGTCTAAAACATCATACTAACTAAAAGTACACGAATTGTAATAACTAAAAATTAGAATATAATTAAATCATAAAATTGATGAAATCAAAATCTACAGAGGGGACCAATTTTACACTTGCTCAGACTATACGTTATTTTTTAGGGGGACGCAGGAGAAGTTTTAATAGGAACACTCACAAGTACATTAGATTTTTGAATAGTAGACGACCTAATGTTAGGTCAAATAGCAACGATCAGCTGCTGCACATTGAATGCATTTCCAGTGTACCGCCAACGGCGGGGATTTCCGCCACAAGGGTACCACTGCACAAGCTGAGGCCGCCGGGACCCGGGCAGTACCGGGGGACACTGCCTCTGGGAGAGGTTCTCCAAGCTCGGGAAGGTGACACTGCGGCGACGGAGTTCCGTCCGAGTACAGTACGGCGCACATCGAAATAAATAAACAACTAGTGCGCAATATTCGCACAAACCGCGAAAGCGAGCGGCGCGCGCGCTGCTACTGCGCCCGCGGCTGCGCGGAGTCGCGGACGGCGCCCCACGCGGCCGCGGCGGGGCGGGGCGTGCCAGCGAACAAACAGGCAACAGCCAGCGACACTGCGCCGGCGCCGCCGCCACTTGTACGTCTCATTATTTAATTCAATTTTAGCATTTTAGCCAACAGTCATTGCGCTGCTGCACAAATAAATGGCCGCTATTCTGGGCTATACCCTGGCGGGCGCCGCTAGATGGTAATTAACACAATCGTGCACATTTAGTGCACGCAGACATAATTACCGTTTAATTCTTGTGATGAGATGCGTCGTTGCCTATGCACTGGTTATCTCCACCCTCTAGATGCTCTTAGGATACTAAGTTACTGTCAGTAAGTTACCAAATCTTAAACGTGAATAAATAAAATATCTATGGAAAAATCTATACAGAGATAAATAAGTTAATGTGGTGTAGAGTGTAGATAGAGTTATCATATCAAAGACGCTCCTTTGATTAGACTTTACTTATTCTTCTGGCCTGCCTATTACTGAATGAGCGAGCGAAGTTCTCCGAGTCTACTCAAATATGACAATCCACTACAATCAAACAATCAACTTGGCCCGCTTTGCTAGCTCGTTCAAACGTTGAGATAAGTTTGCTAAACCTGTCGCCCTGTAATTTTATTTAGTACCTAGGTACGCTTACAGTGCAATTCTGTATGTAAACACCAATTAACGGCATACATAGCATTTATTTGCAAATTCGCTGCCTTAAATAGAAAACAAAATTATAAATTCCTGTTAAAGTTAACAAAAAAGAAATCAAAATCGTTTTGTAATGTTTTTATCCAGCCGTATCGTACCTTTGACCAAGGAATTTACGTCTGAGGAGATATAAAAATGTCATAGAATTTCTTGGCGATTATCGAGCCTGTAAAATAAACTGGGCGATACCAATATCATAATGATTTAACTTTAATTTCCTCATCATTAGTTTACATTTTTACATTTGAATTTGGTTACCCTCTATGTACTGAATGTACTTAATATATTGCCTAGAAAGATAGTGCCCAGAACGAAATCTAAAAGCTAACTTTAAAACGTTCCTCCTTAGCTTAACTTCACTAAACCAGGGCACTTGAAGAGGTTCATTCTGTAGTTTCTGTCTTATACTAGATACCTAAACAATGACTCAGACATATGTACTGTTCGCGGACGACGTATCACTACTGATACCTTACTCAAAACCTTATAATTTAAACAATATGCTTACCGAAAATATGGACAAAGTAACATCGTGGTTAACTGATCATAATCTAGAAATAAATTTTAATAAAACGAAAATAATTGAATTTAGACCACATCAAAAAGAATCTTTAAATATAAAATTTAGCTATAATGGAAAAGATATCGAGACTGTCAAATCCTTTCAATTACTGGGAATGGTACTAGACACAAATATGAATTGGAAAGATCACGTTGACAAAATAGTAAACAAATTACAAACATTTACATACGCACTTCGGGAACTCAAAAAATCCACGAATAACAAAACGGCGATAACAGCTTACTATGCATATGCATATTCGTGGCTTACATATGGGGTTATACTCTGGGGAAATAGTACCGACGCGAATAGATTGCTAATTCTTCAAAAGAAATGCATACGTATCATAGAAAATATTAAAGACAGAGAAAGCTGTAGGCCATATTTTAAAAATTTAAAAATACTGACATTGCCATGCATATACATTTTAGAAACTAGTAAATTTATGAGAAAATATCCGCAATATTACACGAAAAAAGACGATTTACCGCGACGCTATCCCACAAGGAAGAAGAATATGTTAGCGAGGCCGAATAACACTCGTAATTTAGAAATATTTAATTCTGGGCCGCTTGCAATGACAATTAAAGTCTATAATGCCCTCCCAGACCTGCTTAGAGAAGAGGAGAAGAATTCGATTTTTATTAAAAGATTAAAAGCCCTGCTTATAGATAAAAATTATTATACATTGGACGAGTTTTTTAATGATAAAGATTTGACAAAATATACAATAAATGATAATGACGAATAACATAATCTGCATTGACATTTAATATAATTGACATTTAAATTAAAACAACATTTGGACGTTATTAAATATTATAGTATAGTATCGACACATTAAATAAAATAAAAAATATGACCAAAATTAAATTAAATTTTAAGACATCAATAAAAAGAAATTACATTTTTATTCATAATAATTTTAACATTGAATTTGATATATACTAAGAAATAATCCGCATGCCGTTCCGTTATTTTCTGTTGCAATGCCCTGACAGGGTTCATGTTGTACCTACTAACCTAAGAAGTGACTGTGTAGTGTAATCTAATATATGTATAATGTGAAAAGCAATAAATAAATTGAAATTGAAATTGAAATTGAACCTTTTTCTAGTGATCTCTTGTCAAAATTCGCACTTCTACTATCAGTGTAGATGACGCATTGGCGGAGACCAACTCTTTTCACATACAATATCGCGCTGGAAATTGCAGTCAGCTCAATGGACATAATAGACAGACAGTGATCGGCCTTAAAACACCCAGAGACGTTTCTGCTGTAGTCATAAAAAGCAGCTCCGCCACGCTCAGTAGTCTTTGAGCCATCTGTGTATACCATATGCCAACCGTGGTATTTTTCATTAATTTCATTCATTACATTATATTTCAGAAGGTTTATAATATATACTCTTTTTGCAAGTTTAGCTTCTAAATGTAATTCAATATAAAGTGTTTGTTATATTCATGTTCAAAACCCAGGTAGATAAAGCAAACATTTCAAGCGGTGAAGTTATATGAATATTCTCTAGTTTTGTTTTTTCATAGCATAATACCTACCATCAGTGGTTTCTTTTTTTTTCTACCAATATTTAAATGTAAGTTTATTTAAGAGGTGAATAGTAACATTTCCTAACACTGACTGACATTTAAAGCAATATTTGTATGCTAATTAAAGTTTTCATACATGCATAGCATATACAGTATTTTAGACGTAAAATGATTGTATCGTGAAAAATCTTGACATAAAAGGCATAAGGTCGTATGTGCTGATCCGCCCTAAATTACTTGATACTAAAGTTTTTTTCTCTTTGTAGCAAACTGACTTTAATTTCTATATTTTTCATTCCCGAGATGCATATAAACATTCATAAAGTCTGATCTGACCACTTTCCTAATTATTTGTGAGGCATATAGCCTGATTACTTAAGTTAACTCCTTACGCTTTGCAGTGTTCTATCGATTTATAAATTTCATCTGGGGTGTGTAAATAGATACTCCCTTATACCGCTTAAGGCTCCTCCCTGCGCTAGCGACCTTGAAAACACAAAAAAATTAATTTCTCTTTCTGTAAGTGAGATTATTAGAAACCCTCGTACAACTTTTTAGCTAGTATCCTGAAGTTTCATTAGAATTTCGAAAGTCATTAAAATACTATCCGGTTTAGAAACCTTTGCAAAAAGAGTCAAAAATGGCCGTTTTTAGTATTTTTTGCAAAGGAAAATTCAGGGTATTTTATTTCAATGATTTTCGAGGTTCTAATGAAACTTAAGGATACTAGCTAAAAAGTTGTACGAGGGTTTCTGATAATCTCACTTACAGAAAGAGAAATTAATTTTTTTGTGTTTTCAAGGTCGTTAGCGCGGGGAGGACCCTTAAGACTGCAACTAAATGTATGGACGGATCATCACAAATAGCCTTATGCTTGTAAAATGTTGTTAATCGCTTATAATGCATAAAATCGGATGTAGTTATGAGCAAGGATGTCTCTTTTAACTAGGCAAAAGGTCGGATGTAAACGTTAAAATAAAAATAAATTCATAATAAATTGTATTTATTTACTTATTTTTATTCTGTTATTCAGAACGAATAGTTGCTATTATGTTATCAACTATTACCTTACAATAGATTTCATTAAAAAGTGTTTAAAATACTTATAGTTTCATTAATATCGGCAAAAATGTTGGTACATTTTGTTTCTGCTCTCCTAAAAATTGGAAAATTAGTATGACTATATATACCTACCTACAACCTTATGCCTTTTATGTCCAAAAATATCAAGTTTAGGTAGCATTTTTGCTATTTATTCATTGTAAATGGTACAAATTCTGGCGATAGGATGGTAGTGGCGTAATTTCTTGCAAGTTAAATTTAACCCACTTCCCGGTTTCCGATTGAGCTGAAATTTTGCACGCAAACGTATATCGCGTGAAAATGTAATATTATAATAATATGGAGCGATCTGATGATGGAGCCGGAGGATGGCCGTAGGAACTCTGTAATGAATTGACGCAATTCCATCAAGTTTGGGCTCGCTAGACGCGCGTGTTTTGAAAAACATATTTTTAATAATTACTTGTTCCATATTTTTTACGTATGCCTATCTATTCTCCTTCTTCAAGACAAAATCTTATGCACCTCAAGGCTTTCACCAAACTCAATGTTCGCAGTAAACAAGGAACCCTTATAGTTACGCCATCAACGCCGTGTCTATCCGTCTAGGCTGTCTATCCGCGGTTCTACTCAGACACTATACCTATGCACTAATAAAAAGCTGTAATTTGGCATGTTTTTCATTTCGGTGTAAACTGCTCAGTTTGGTTATTCAATTTTTCAAAAGATGGAATTTCGTCTCTTTTCTGGCAATTACATAATAATTCCGATGATTTTTGTCTGTTGTAAGGAAGTACTGTTGTTATTAGGGTATTCCCACAAAAGTGTTATCTCGACACTTATCCATTTTCTTGTGAAAAAACCTGAAAAATATTATGGATCACTTATCCATGATCAAAAGATAATTTACTTCCTTGTGACCTGAAAGTTGATATTTGGCGTCTCAAAATTTATATGACCAAAAATTTTTCTTTCTGATACTACTTTAAACACAAGTGTGAAAATGGGAGGCAAGTTCAAAATGCGACAAAAGAATTGAAATATGGTCGCCAAGTTCTGTAAAGAATCCTAAAATTAACTTATATGAATCTTAACATTTGACTTGGCTAGTTTTAGCATGCATATTTGCATGCATCAACTTATCATCTTTACGTTATACGCTATTGTTTTTATATTGTAAGGTCCTATTCTTCTGAAGATCATAATTGCTGGTAAAAAACTAGCCAGGTCAAATGTTTAGATTCCTATAAAAAAACAAATTTGGAATTCTCTACAGAACATGGCGGCCATTTGTCAATTATTTTGTTGGATTTTGAACTTGGCTCCTATTTCCAGATTTATGTTTTTGGTCGGATTATATCACAGCTGTAGGTAGGGTTTCATAATTGAAGCCATGGGTCAGATAATGTAGTGTGTAATTTGGTGTCGAAATCGATTTTATTTTTGAAAAATTATGCTTAAATTAGTTCTGTTTGGCAGAAATAAACTAAAATTACATATAAAATGCTGTGTATGATGATTTAGGCTTCTTTTTTAATAAAAGAAACTTGGTGAATGTTTAAAGGTCGTAGGTATACAGTGAAACGTGAGAGGCACTCTATCGACAGGGCTTAAACGACTGTATATTTTAAACGTTTATAAAGAATGATATGTGCTTGTATGACTATTAAATATCCCAATTTATATTGTTATTACCATAAATAAATAAATTATAATAATAAATAAATAAATTATAATTGCAACGAAAGAACAAGTACACAGCACTGTTGATCTTGAATCTCCTGCTCCTGCACACAGAGCTGACACTCACACTCTCGTATTCGCTTGCGCCTGTGTGCGTCGGACATGTGTCGTTCCGTTGTTTGTGTAATATAGTATTCAATGTCACTCATATCAATGCGAATGTTTATAATGTTTATTGCTTAGGTACATGGATAAATACCTATAGTGTTCAATATTACAAGCTTTTCGATATCTGTTATGTCCGCTACACTACAGCCAGAATACAAATATTATACATGTCTACTGGGCTACAGCCATTCAATTTGTTTTAATGATTAATGTCTGTGGTCCGTGGTGCCGGTGCCGCTGAGTAAACAGAGTCATCGTTCGTTACTTACTCATTAAGGTATTAATATTAATCATTTTTGCGTTCTCGAGATAGCCATCAATATACAAAGCAACGAGTTATTAAACATACTTATCGCACCGCTGGAAACAAATTAAATGCTGTAGTGGTAGGTAATTAATTTCTAAATGATGTATTATTTTGTATTCTGTTCAATTAATTGACATGTTGAGCTGGCGAGGTACTTACTCACACAGATTATTTGTAAGTTTCATACATGATTCATTTTAAACGTCACTTTGTTCAATGAAAGGTTGACTTTCATAAACTCATGATAACAATTACCAGTTTGTGTGCAGATTGTCCTAGCGGTGCAGCGCGAGCGCAGCTCTGCAGCGGGGGGTATTGCCCTGCGCGGCCTTGCCCGCGACGTGACGTAACAGACGTACACGTGTATGCGCTAAATTATCTACTACAACTTTACGACCATGTATGATATTTTGTACACCGTCCGCGGTGACGAGTTACCTATAGACCTGAGTACACACACACACACAAAATCCTATCATGGATTAGGTAATTCACGACCAGAATCTTTCTTATAATGTAAAAGTGTTTATCCTCGAGGCCCTACTCTGACGCACATTCGAGTGTGTGTTTACGCCACGAATGCCACGATACGTGTCGCGCTGGCCTATTGGCAACCGCGATATCAAAGCGAACGCGTGAAAGTATGCACTATGCAGTCGTCGCGTCACAGTCACAGCAGAGGAGTGCGACCTCGCAAAACAGATTGTTCACGTGCACTCCGGGCTACCGGCGAGTGGGGCGACGAGCGGGGCGGCGAGCGGGCGGGCGGCGGCACGCTCCGCTTTGTATCGGGTTCCGTCGCTGGCGTGCGTGCTACCGCCCTCTCTATATTTGTCGTGTGTCTCAACATTTACAGAACCTAGTGCATCTCCACAAGGCAGCCGTCTTCACAATCATGCTTATTGTCTTCTGCAAATTAAGGATTTTATTTTTAGCAACTAATGTGGCCCGAAGGTCGCCTGACGTGTTCAGTGGCTTGTCTGTGCGGTGACTATAGCACAACAATATAGAATACAATATATGTACCTATAAATCACCATAAGTACAAATACCCGATTAGAAAACACGAACAAAGCAAGCAACTACACGACCGAAAATAAAGAGGATTTTTTTATTTTAAATTCCTCTTTCACTTTTTCATACCTATATAATATGGGGTAGATAGTTCTCAATTAAAAATGCCCTCACGATGAAACTAATTTTGTAATATTACTTTGCTTTTTTCGATCTTTTTTACTTTCGGATATTGCCAAGAAACTAATTCGGCAGCTTTTGCGGTATAATCAGACGATGCACGGACGTTGAAACGGCCAGGCTGGTATGTTTCAGTAATTTTCACAGTAGGTACTTATTTTATTATCTAATTTATGCATATATATCTATACTTACATAAACACAAGTTTCGTTTATACCAACAACGACAGTCTCCGTGGTCAAGACGTTCGCCTTGTGATCCGGAGGTCATAGGTTCAAATCCCACTGGCGGCCACTGGGAACCATACTTTGTGAAAAGTTGTTCCCACTCTGGTTTGGATATTGCAGGCTTGAATCACTTAATTATTTTTAAAAAAAGATGATTCCGTATTTTCGGAAGCCACGTATAAACTGTGAGTCCCAAACGCAATCTAGCGTTTGATCATCAAACTACCCAAGAATTGGTTCTGGTTTACCCTTTGCGCTTTGGGTTGCGGAGGTCAGATGGCAGTCCTCTGTGTAAAAACCAGTAACCTTGTTTATTTACTTGGTTAGGTGGCAGACCCCGAGATCTAAAGCATTACTACTGATAATGCAACCGGGAAAAAACTCTCGGATGATGCTGATAATGACCTACAACGGTTTACATAAACGCAATTCCCGAGAGTTATTTCATTCTATTGCAGATATTTCTCATTGTCGCATCTCAATTTATTTACGACTATTTTTTATGTTGAATCTAAGGTAAATAGTTATCAGAAATTTAACACTTGTAACAAAAATAAGCTTTAAATGCTTAAATTTCGATTGAGGCCAGGCGGTCAGTGTTGGTTATCTTAGGGATATTCCTAAAACTGTTACAAACCTAATCATGCTTAAAATAAAATAATTGGCCAAGTGCGTGTCGGGGCACGCACAGTGTAGGGTTCCGTAGTTGTAAATGCCAACTTGCAGTCTAAAACGGCTAAGTATTGAATTTGTATGAAATTGTCCTTTTAGTGTACAGTACCTGGGCGACCGAGCTTTACTCGGTTACATCTCAAACATTAACTAATTTTTTTTAAACTTGTCTAAAAACAATGCAAAATAAAAAAAAAATATATAAATTTAAACATATAAAAAACAAAAGTAAGTCACCGAGTGGGATTCGAACCCGTAACACTCTTTTTAGCGGTCGCTATCCTTAACCACTGAGCTAAATCAAGGCGGTCGCGGCGCGACGAAATTAGCGACCATATTCTGCGTGGAAAGAAAAACGCATGAAAACTCGAAAACACGCGTTTTCCCAAACATAAAACTAATCTAGATCGATTGTTTACCCCCGAAAACCCCCATATACCAATTTTCAGCGAAATCGTTAGAGCCGTTTTGGAGATCACAGAAATTTATAAATAAATATATATATATACATACAAGAATTGCTCGTTTAAAGGTATAAGATTTTATAAGTTGATCACCTATAACTTTTTAATTTGTTAACCCTACTTAGCTCTGTTTAGTTTTTTAGTTTATAGTTTCTGTTGTTTATAGTTTTCCTTTAAACTACATTATATATAATATAGCTGTGATTTTTTTCACGTGTGCATATAGCAGATAGATGGGGGGGACACGTGACTTTAACAAAAAAAAATTACTTAAAACCTAAATATTTCAGACACGGATCCCTAAATCGAAAAATGGTGTTCACAAGCTCACAATATTTTTGAAAAACCTATTCAACGATATCCCACACTGACGTATGGCAGCTACCATAAAAAAAATTTTTTTTTCATATTTTATTTAACGACTTTTTTGCCATGATTGATATATATATATCCATGCCAAATTACAGCTTTCTAGTACTTATAGTTTCTGAGTGGGACCGCGGACGGACAGACAGACAGACAGACATTGCGAAACTATAAGGGTTCCTTGTTTACTACGAAACCCTAGAAACCAAAATTTTTTTTTGATAGCTACACGTCATTCAGCAAATGATTATCCAAAAGACAAAAACGCGTAAAAAGTTTATATTAACACGATATTTTTTCAAAAAGAACTAAAAACTAGGGATGCATCGATCCGCCTTTTTGCCGATACGATACCGATACTCTTATTAACATATCGTCGATACCGATACCGATACAAACGCTTAGTGAATTAAAAATCTAATCTGGATAGTTATTATTGTCGCTAAAGCAGTGTCCAATTCGCTTGAATGGTGCCTCATTATGAGAATCCACAAGTTTGATGTATTATAATTTTTAGAATTGATGCCACACACTTTCTGTATAATACCTGCAATCATATTGCTTTTGAATCATCAAATGTGGAAATTTTAAAATGATTCCATATAGCACTTGTGTGTTTTAAAGTTGACATGATCTTGCTGTTTATTCAATTCAACCAACGAGTTATAAACGATATACATACAAAGTAATTAATTACGATGTGTAATTATGTATTTAATTTAGTATCGAAAAAATACTACGCGCGATAGCAGTTAAAAGCCAACAAAAGTGTCTAGCCTAGAGTAATACAGCTGTGAATTTTTAACACGTCCATATATTACCGTTTAGTGACTCTAACAAAAAAGAAAATCACTTTAAAACATAATATTTCAGAAACGGACCCCACAATCGATAAGTGGTGTTTACAAGCTCACAATTTTTTTAAAAGACCTATTTAAGGATATGCCACAGGATGGGTTAGTCAAGAATAAGCGGCCAAGTGCGAGTCGGACTCGCCCATGAAGGGTTCCGTAGTAGTATTTTTTTTTAAATTTTATATTTGAGTTCATTGAATGAAAGGTAAATTGCAGTTTATGACATATTAAAAAAAAACTTCTTACTAGATCTTGTTCAAACCAATTTTCGCTGGTAGTTTTCATGGTAATGAACATCATATATTTTTTTTAGTTTTATCATTCTCTTATTTTAGAAGTTACGGGGGGGGACACACACTTTTTTCCACTTTGGAAGTGTCTCTCGCGCAAAGTATTCGGTTTAGAATAAAATGATATTAGAAACCTCAATATCATTTCTGAAGACCTATCCATAGATACCCCACACGTATGGGTTTGACGAAAAATATTTTTTTTAGTTTCAGTTCTAAGTATGGAGAACCCACAAAATTTATTGTTTTTTTTCTATTTTTGTGTCAAAACCTTAATGCGGTTCACATAATACATCTACTTACCAAGTTTCAACAGTATAGGTCTTATAGTTTCGGAAAAAATTGGCTGTGACATACGGACGGACAGACAGACAGTCAGACATGACGAATCTATAAGGGTTCCGTTTTTGCTATTTGGCTACGGAACCCTAAAAAATGACTCAAACTTTACGTGTATGGGAGTTATCCTAAAAAGAACTTTTTGTCAAGATTTTATTTTACCATTTTTTTGACATAATTAATAACCATACCCGTACCAAATTACAGCTTTCTAGTACTTACTACTTAGTACTTATAGTCTCTGAGTCAGCACTGAGTAAAACCGCGGACGGACAAACAGACAGACATGGCGAAACTAGGTATAAGGGTTCCTTGTTTACTACGGAGCCCTAAAAATAGGTAGGTATTTATTTAATCAACCTCGTTATGCAACATCCTGCATAAAAAATTGAAACTGCGCAGTTGCGCACCACGGTACAGTTGGTAATTTATTCTGTAAAAAGAAACCGACGGCGAGAGCTATTTTGGCAATGGCACACGTCAGTGTCATATTGTTAAAAATTACACAGATACGTGCATGTGTACCGTAGTGTATGCCAGTACTTGCGTAACAACTCGTGTTTGCTAATAAATTTTCATATTATGTTTATAATTATTACTAGCAATGTTAAACTTACTTTTTAATCTTTACATACTAATATCAATATATTAATAATAATTTCAGCCTGTACGAGATAAGGATGGCCCTCAAACAGCTTAAAAACAACAAGGCGCCGGGCGAGGATCGAATTACAGCAGAGCTTCTGAAAGCGGGCGGAACGCCGGTACTGAAAGTCCTTCAGAGGCTCTTTAATGCCGTTTTGCTCGAGGGCGTAACGCCGAAAGCGTGGAGCAGGGGCGTGGTGGTCCTGTTCTTCAAAAAGGGAGATAGCACCCTATTGAAGAACTATAGGCCTATCACGCTTCTGAGTCATGTATATAAGTTGTTTTCGAGGGTCATCACGAATCGTCTCGCAAACAGGTTTGATGCCTTCCAGCCTCCCGAACAAGTCGGTTTCCGTAAAGGTTTTAGTACCATGGACCATATTCATACGCTGCGGCAGGTAATAGAGAAGACGAGGGAGTATAACCAGCCGTTATGCTTGGGGTTCGTGGACTATGAAAAAGCCTTCGATTCGATCGAAACATGGGCCGTGCTTCAGTCTCTCCAGCGATGCCGTATTGACTATCGGTATATCGAAGTGTTGAAGTGCTTATACAGTAACGCCACTATGTCAGTCCGAGTACAGGAGCAGTGCACGAGGGCAATTCCACTGCATAGAGGTGGAGACGTTATATCTCCGAAACTGTTCACCGTTGCACTGGAAGATGTCTTCAAGCTTCTGGAATGGGAAGGATTTGGCATTAACATCAATGGCGAGTATATCACTCACCTTCGATTTGCCGACGATATCGTTGTCATGGCAGAATCGATGGAAGACCTAAGTACTATGCTCGGAGATCTAAATCAAGTTTCCCAACAAGTGGGCCTTAAAATGAACATGGACAAAACGAAAGTAATGTCGAATGTCCATGTTGCGCCCCTACCTGTTTGTGTTGGGAGCTCCACCCTCGAAGTTTAGACCAGTATATCTACCTGGGTCAATTGATCCAGGCAGGAAGTTCCAGCTTCGAGGAAGAGGTCTCTAGACGAATCCGACTCGGCTGGGCAGCGTTCGGGAAGCTACGCAGTGTCTTCTCGTCAAATATACCTTAGTGTCTTAAGACTAAAGTTTACAACCAATGTGTGTTAGTGATGACTTATCCATCAGGCTGGGTAGGGACCAATACTGAACTGGGTTTCTTTCGGCGTAATCTTCCCAGCAGTGGTCGTTCCGAAACGCTAGTAGTTTTTAGCTTTTGCACTAAAATAATATTTAAAAAAAAATTGAATAAAAAAATTTGACTTTGACTTTATGGCTCTGAAACATGGTCCCTTACTATGGGTCTCATAAGAAGGCTCAAGGTCGTGCAACGCGCTATGGAAAGGGCTATGCTCGGTGTTTCTCTACGTAATCGAATCAGAAATGAGGAAATTCGTAGGAAAACTAAAGTCACTGCAGAGCCCAGCGGATTAGCTCGTTGAAATGGCAGTGGGCGGGACACATAGCGCGACGAACCGATGGCCGATGGGGCAAAAAGGTTCTCGAATGGCGACCACGTACAGGCAAGCGAAGCGTAGGTAACCCACCCACAAGGTGGTCTGACGACCTAACCAAAGTCGCTGGAAGGCGCTGGATGCAAGCCGCTCTAGATCGGTCATTTTGGAAATCTTTGGGAGAGGCCTATGTCCAGCAGTGGACGTTGTGCGGCTGAAATGATGATGATGATGATACTAATATCGTATAATCGGGACCTGTCCGTCACATGGTCGTCACCAGGCTGCAACATATGAACCATCAGCTAGATAGTTTAATTTTTTACACATGATGCATTTCTGTTGCCGCTATAACAACTATTAGGTACTAAAAACAGATTAACGTAAATACGTATTTAAGAGGAGCTCATATACAACAAACATGTTATGATAATAGTTCGGAAGTACGGAATCCATCGTGCGTGAGTCCAACTCGTACTTAGCCGGTTTTTTAATTACTCCCATACTTTCTAGTTCACGTTAATCGTTTTTATATAATATACTTTCTGGATACAGTACATCGATTTTATTTCTTTCTTTGTTCAGTAGGACGTGGAGTGACTACTCCAAACGGCGGACTAGCGTGGTTACCACTACGCCACGGAACTCGTCATCAAGAGACCAGAAATAATATAAAAATCTACGCATATTTCAACGCCACTACATGACACATATTGTTTGCAACGATATAATAGCCTTACCTCTATAGTGGAGAGTGTCGGTGAGGTTGTCCACTTCCGACCTTCGTGCGCGCCGAGAACAGAAGCAGTCGCGGGCGCAGGTGGCTGCGGCGAGCGGCGGCGAAGGCGGCGGAGTAAGAGCACTACGTCACGTTACACGGATGACATAGAAATGCTCGGTTGTTGAATTGGAGCGCGGTGGCCCAGCGGGAGTGCGCATTGCTAGCGCTTTCGCAAGTAAAGTGAAACCGGGCGTGGTCCGCTCTTGGATGGGTGACCACAAGTATATAATAAGTATATAAGTATTAAGAATAAAGAATAAAGTGCTTCGGAAGGCACGCATAAGCTATGGTCCTGGCTGTCATCATTGTATGGCAGTCGTCAAGCTAGGTCAGATGCCTTTAGGCCGCCTGAAAAATCTGACACCAGTGTTGGCCACTTACACTCACGAAAAACAAACAAAAAAATACGAATGCTAGGGGTTGGGCCACACTTGTCAGCACGGAACAGCACTGTTATTAGTATCACGGAACTTACCGCGATTAACATCCTTTTTTGCCAGATATTCTATTGCCAACTCAGTCGAGTCAACTGAGTCGGCCAGCGACCATGATGGCAAAAGGGCCGTCGAAAAACGATATTAATCGCGGTAAGTCCCGTAATACCTATGACAGTAATTGTGACTGCGGAACTCTGATGATAGAAGCAGGCAAAAAAAGTGCTGACCGGTGGTGGGTGTAGCCCAATCACAATGCAGCCTTTGGGATTTCTACAACTTTTGCTGCAACTTACGCTAGAAACACCTCATACCTACTATCAAATTTTATTTGTACGCCAGGTTCTGGTGAAAAGTACTTTACATAATTTAATAACCCGTGTTACCACTTTTCTAGCAAATAAACTTTGATTTGATTTGAAATATATCGGTGTCCCTATCTTTATTGTGCGATGTTTTCATTAATCCGCTTTTGGTTTATATTTAGTAAATTTTTATTTGCTGAACATATATTCCAAGTTGGCAATGAAAACTGTTCACAAAACAATAATGTAATAAACTTGGTGAATTTAAAATACATTCCAACTGCTGGTACCCTACGTTATTCTTAGAGAGTACTAGCTCGTAACCTTTGTAGAGTTTGATCTTCGCAAAAACCTTTTCCGTTGTTTTGGATAAAAACGGTCTCGTTTTCCCTTTTCACAAAAATTGTAGCTGCATGCTGCGTATGAATGTTTACGCTTAGAATCTACATGCTCGCGGCGTTTACGTCTCGTTATCATATCGCGCTCTCATGATAGAGTGCCCCTTTCCCCCGCTTCCTACACCGGGAGCTCACTGCGAATATACTACTATCCACGATAGTGATATAGTGTGTAATTACGTTGTGCCTGCATATACCTCTATTACCTACAACCATATGTGTAGGGCCATGTAGGTACTGTATGTGAGGGTGTGTGTGTGAGTGTGTGTAATACACAAAACTAGGCTAAGTTTTGTCATCTGGCTGAATGAGAAATGTATTGTTTACCAGAACTGACCAGAATAATATTTTTCTAATAATAGGTACAACTGCAGACAGTGTGCTCACGAGCTTCTGGCGACGGTGATGCGGTAAACAAGGTGCGGTCGCCGCAGCTGCCGCGGGGTTTTCTTGTATCACTTACAAATATTATAATATTTATAAATACACACCAAGTCCGCCAGAGACTACTGTCAGGTAATTAGAAGCCCATATTTTTCATACGTACGAGTATTATTATTATGAGTATTAACGTTTTATCTTTTTAAAGTTATTGGGAGTTTGCGTAACTCAAATATCTTATTTTATTAAATAAAACTAAATGTGATGCAGTGCACATGCGCACCGCGCGCATCGTGGCGCATCATCTCCATTAGGTAGGTACCTAGAGCAGCTTCGCTATGACTATGATGCAATCAAAATATCTTCTCACTCGTGATAACTGCGCAAAAACACACGTAGGTACTTTTAGTTAGCTCTGCACAGAAACATATTTTGCTTTTTGTTCGGGAACCCATCACTTTACCGCAATTAACTTCAACGATTTTCATTCCCCATAAAACTATTCGCAAATCTTTTAATACAATAATTAACAAATCCTATAATCTCTTGACATCGAAATTTCATTTACTCGATTTTTCGTTATTATTTTCATATTTTATGTATTTTATCGCAATAACGTAACATCAAAGTTTTTTACCCATAATTTTGTTTACACGCAAGTTTCAGTTTGCAAAATAGTTGAAACATTTGAAAGGAGTGCTAGGAAACTTCTATACATTTTCCTAGGTCAGGGCAAACCTATAGGTTAGGTTAAGTTAGAACTGCGACCAACACATTAGGTCATATGTGTATTTATTATGTGTACCGTTACATATTGAAACATGTTTTTATGAACAGTTTTATCGATAACTTAATACTTTATATGAAATGTTAGTTCTATATACAGTTTTTATATAAAAGGAAACCATTTTAAAATATATTTGTTTAAATTTTGTTGTTAAAATATAAAATTGCGATTGTAAACTATTCGTTTTATTAAGAGAAAAATGTATTAAAAATCGTGGAATAGTTTTCTGGGAAATGAAATTCGATGTCAAAAAAATCTGTATTCTAATAGACACCCTTTTTAGGGTTCCGTAGCCAAATGTCAAAAACGGGACCCTTATAGATTCGTCATGTCTGTCTGTCTGTCCGTCCGTATGTCACAGCCACTTTTTTCCGAAACTATAAAACCTATACTATTGAAACTTGGTAAGAAGATGTGTTATGTGAACCGCATTAAGGTTTTGACACAAAAATAAAAGAAAAACAAAAAATTTTGGGGGTTCCCCATACTTAGAACTGAAACTCAATAATTTATTTTTCATCAACCCCATACGTGTGGGGTATCTATAAATAGGTCTTCAAAAATGATATTGAGGTTTCTAATATCATTTTTTTCTAAACCGAATACTTTGCGCGGGAGACACTTCCAAAGTGGAAAAAAGGGTGTCCCCCCCCCCGTAACTTCTAAAATAAGGGAATTATAAAACTAAAAAAAATATATGATGTTCATTACCATAAAAACTACCAGCGAAAATTGGTTTGAACGATATCTAGTAAGTAGTTTTTTTTAATACGTCATAAATCATAAACGGTAATTTACCTTTCATTCAATCAACTCAAATATAAAAATTGAAAAAAAAAAACGTACTGCACTACTTTTATATTATGTTATTTGCTACTACGGAACCCTTCATGGGCGAGTCCGACTCGCACTTGGCCGCTTATTGTTCATTTCTAGTCATACAACACATCGATTCAAATTGCAATGTGAAGTATCGATTCACAAATAATTTTTCAAAACTAAAACCGACTTCATCCTTAAACTAAATTACCTATTATATTCTAAAAATCGACATTTCTATGGGATCATTAATCGATTTCAGATCGCCATCCCTAGTGCGATGGGCCTGCGCTATTGACCGTTTCTTTCCACTTTCCACACAATGTCGCCGGCAAGAGCCTGGCTCTCAAATGATAAGATAACATTTAATTAGTCTAATACTATTTACTATATTTCCGCAATAAATCATTAGTCTTATAATAATTGATACAAACTTCTCCAAGGAACACGTATCGAAATATAAATAAGCGGCCAAGTGCGAGTCGGACACGCCCATGAAGGGTTCCGTAGTAGCAAATAACATAAATAAAAGTCTTGTAGCATTTTTTTTTTAATTTTTATATTTGAGTTGATTGAATGAAAGGTAAATTACCGTTTATGATTTATGACGTATTAAAAAAAAACTGCTTACTAGATATCGTTCAAACCAATTTTCGCTGGTAGTTTTTATGGTAATGAACATCATATATTTTTTTTAGTTTTATAATTCCCTTATTTTAGAAGTTACGGGGGGGGGGGGGGGGGACGACACACTTTTTTCCACTTTGGAAGTGTCTCCTGAATGATGAATTAGAAACCTCAATATCATTTTTGAAGACCTAACCATAGATATCCCACACGTATGGGTTTGATGAAAAATAATTTTTTGAGTTTCAGTTCTAAGTATGGGGAACCCCCAAATTTCTTTGTTTTTTTTTTCTATTTTTGTGTCAAAACCTTAATGCGGTTCACATAATACATCTTTTTACCAAGTTTCAACAGTATAGGTCTTATAGTTTCAGAAAAAAGTGGCTGTGACATACGGACGGACAGACAGACAGACAGACATGACGAATCTATAAGGGTTCCGTTTTTGCCATTTGGCTACGGAACCCTAAAAAGTATTTTTTGGCCTCCCGTACAAGTTAAACGATCAGTTGTCAGAGTTTGTATGAAAAGGCAAAAAATATTTTTCATATTTTGACATATGTTTCTTGGGGAAAGTTGTTCACTATCACGGACTGAATCCACCCTTAAAATAGTTTCAGTATATTTGTTAGACCTTATACACAACGTGGAAGGGACACAGGGACCCGTAGTAAATGGAACCACGGGCTGTACTAGACCACTATTAGTATAATAAAATTAAAATAACAGTCAAAATAGTAAAATAATTTCGGCTTTTCCATACAAGAATGTGCAGCCGCCCTGACGATTTGTATGAAAATGTCGAATTTATATTTTATTTCTGACTGTAATTTTATCATCATTTAAATACAGGGATCTGGTATAACTTGTGGTTCGATTTATTACGAGTACTTCCACGTTGTATATATTCACTGATTTGCGAACATTGAAAAGTAACAATAAATTTCTGTGAATATTTCCAAACAATAAAAATACCTAACATTTTTGCATTAAGTCGTAATTTATGACTAAGTACTATGTAGATTTTATTCTCCATGTACATGACAAAACATATTTGTCTAGGTACGTAACTACTTATAAAATGTGGATATACCTAGAAACAAGTAAGATTTTTTGTACTATTGTTAAAAGAGTGTTAAATATTTATAAGCTAAGGATGACAAAAAGAGTGGAATAAATTTGTCGCTAATGTCTGCCTGTGGCGTCGTAGCTCTCGTGCGGATGGACCGATTTCGATGCGCTATTTTACGTGAAAGCAAGTTCCCTTGCGGTGGTTTCAGCTATGTTTGATAAAAATATACCTGATACTCAGAGTATCGAAAATATACTCGCTGAAGGTTATAAAGGTATACTATATATGCCAACTGAGGATCACTCCGATGAAGGGGTGGATGAACTGTATGAGGACATCAATAGGGCCATAAATACTTCTGAAACTTATTGAACGGTTTTTATGGGGGATTTTAACGCAAAACGGGGCAAACGAGGCGACGGAGAGTTTAGGCTGGGAAAATTCGGATACGGAGTGCGGAATAACAGGGGACGAAGGCTGGCTGATTTTTTTTGGAGCAAGAGGGACTCTTTGTGATGAACTCTTTCTTCAAGAAAGTGGATCTGGATAGCTCCAGCAAAGAAGAACCAGCCCCCTGTTAAGATCGAACTCGAATTCATCTTAACGAAAAAGAGACGAACATTCAATGATGTCTCAGACGATCAATCGAATCAAAACCGGGAGCGATCACCGAGTACTAAGAGGCATCGGCTGATGAACTCGACGGTCCGACCGACGTAGATCAAAATTGAAAACGCCGAAGGCTTCTAGTTTGAACTATCAAATAGCTTTGAAGGCCTTTAGGGTTACGTTACAGTGGACGAGATAAGTAAAACAAGGGTTCATACAAGCTGTCCAAGCGGTGGGGTCGAAGGTGTGGTCACACCCCAAACGAAGACCTCAGAAAATCTCTGCTCAGATCCTAAATTTAATGGCAGAGCGACGATTAAGGCTGCTGCAGACCTCCGAAGATGCTAAATCATATCGGCATATCGGCATGCATTTAGGTAGTCCTGGTCTTCAAAAAGGAAGATAACACTCTATTGAAGCCTATCACGTTTCTGTGTCATGTATAACAAGCCGGTTTTCGTAAAGGCTTTAGCACTATGGACCACATTCAGACGTTGCGGCAGGTTATAGAGAAGACGAAGGAGTATATGTTATGCTTGGGGTTCGTGGACTATGAAAAAGTGTTGGGTCAATTGATCGAGGAAGGAAGTTGCAATGAAATGGCAGTGGGCGGAACACGTAGCGCGACGAACCGAAAACCGATGGGGCAAAAAGGTTCTTGAATGGCGACCACGTAATGGCAAGCGAAGCGTAGGACACCCACCTACAAGGTGGTCTGACCGAGTGGCGACCTGACTAAGGTCGGTTAACTTAACTTGGAATATGTAGTTCCGCCACTCATCACTAGATGGTGTCTTCGGGGTTTTTTTAATTTGCCCGGCAAATAAACTTGTTTTTGTTTCATATCAAAAAGTAGCATAGAAGCATTGGAATTGTGATGCTTCTTGTCGATGTGTTCCGTTAAACATTGGTAAAGCACGACGGCACGACTCTGCCTCGGCATTGCTCAGATTAACCCTTAGCCAGGCCTGGCGATTATTTTATCTTTATATACAGATAATGGTAGATTGGATGATAATAAAAAAACTAATTTCTTAATTTTTTTTTATTCCTACAATTTCCTATAAAAAAACCCTCTGGTCTGGATATGACCACTGCCCATTGAAATATACATGATGTGGATTATATCTGACCACTGCCCAGTTAGGTCACAACATGTAAGTATTGGAAAAATAAAGGTGAATCTACATATAAGCCTAATATTAAAAAGAGGAAAGATTTGTGTGTTTTTTTGTATAAAAATATTAATAAATATTAATGTCTCTGTGATTTTAATGTCACTTTCAATTTGCACAAAAATTCGCTGTTCGACCAATATTTTGACTTTGACAAGCGAAATGTCAAGTTTTTTTTTCTAGAGGCGTATTTTTTTTTCATTCAGAAATCAACTGTATCATAGACAATAGACGGATGACATTTTGCGGTTTCTAGCTAGCATCTGCTCGTCAAAAAAAATTTTTTTCTGAGGTGGTTCGCTATGTGATCACTACCTGGCTAAGGGTTAAGAACGTCCAGAATGAAGTTTAAACATTAGCTACCATACAAATAATGTGAGATAAGCTGATTTTTCGTAAGTATAAGAAGTCAATAGTCAAATTTCCATTAATCATTTAGTTATTTTTAAGCATTGGTATTGTGAAATCCGTCAGAGTCGTCATGTGCTATCTTTTATGTAAAAATACAATGAATACCATTGTCTTGGTACATAATAGCACATGACCCTGACGTCAATGTGTTCGGTGTCCGCCTCCTGAGCGAGTGGCACGTGTGTAGCAGAGGTTCGCTGTCCGCCGCGACCGCCGCCCGGAGCCGGTGTAGCGCGCCGACGACGGCGGCCTGCTGATACTCGTAGCGAGGGCGTACAACGGCGGCGGCAGTGGCGCGGGCCGGCTGCACGCTTCCTGAGTCCGGAGTGTCCTAAAGCTTTACTCCTTAAATAATTCGTTAGTCGTACGATAGTGACGTTTTATTCCTATGTCAAACCAAATTAAATTTTATCATCATACATTAGTGCTCAATGTTGACTTGACTTGACACTGAAACGCGGATACGTAGTATCGTCCGCTTTGCCTACCGCTTTGGAGCAACCCCCCAGAGGTGCTATTTTTCAAACGCGGAGTCACTAAACGAACGATTTTTTTTATGGAAAAACCATTCGTTTAGGTGACTCCGCGTTTCAAAAGTAGCACTTCTGACCGCGTGGCAGTTCACTAGTTTTGTAGCGCCTTGCCGTACTTGTAGTCACAAAAAAGGCAAGATACAGTGCATCCATTCCATCCAAAGGTCTTGGAGCTGGAGACCGAAATACCTCAAAAAGACAACTGCTGCTCAAATATTTGTGTATGTTACTTCATAACTACGTCAAATACGAACAGATTTAAAAAATATATGTGTCCTTTTAAAGAATGCTTTGCAAGGTTGGTCCCATGTAATTTTTTTAAGATCGGAGAAAAGGTCTTGGACCTGGAGACCGAAATTCTTTATTAACAGACAACTGCTGCTCAAATATTTGTGTATGTTAACTCATAACTCCGTCAAATATGAACAGATTTAAAAAATATATGTGTCCTTTTAAAGAATGCTTTGCAAGGTTGGTCCCATGTATTTTTTTTTTAAGATCGGAGAAAAGATCTTTGAGCTGGAGACCGAAGTTCCTCAACAGACAACTGCAGCTCAAATATTAATAATACCTTCATTTGTATGCTCATATCACTTTCCGTCTAATTATTTCATGTAGTATAATTTGAATGAAGATCTGATGAAGGGTTTTGGATCTGGGAAGAAAAACAACAAGCTCCGGGAAGAAAAACAACAAGCACTTGTAAAAAGTGCAAAGTTTATGATTTGTGTTTTTTTTAATATATACCTACTGCAGATATATTTGTAGCATCTTGTGACAAGGTAACACAGCCGTCCACGATGCCAAGAGGGAAACAAGCATACGGCCCACTAGAGCAATATGTTATGTCATAAATCCGTTGGTTCAAGCGCATGGAACAGAGAAATTATCAGATCACAATACGTAGTCATGTTAATTTTTCTGTCTGTGAAAATAAAACAATAACAAGAAAGACAACAACATAAACTTACCCGAAGGCGTATACTTTTTTGTATGGGAGTTTTAGCCAGTTAACAAGTGAAACTGTTACCACCTTCACCGCTTGGAGGTAATCCCAGCTTATGTTATTGCCTATTTATTTATTAAATAACTACTTAATTGAAGTAACCCTAAAGTCAATTAAATTTTGAAAAGTGATTTTTGGTAACCTCGCAGACCAAGGCCAATGACCCAGTCCGCTTAAATGAACTCTGCATAAATGTTAATATTATAATAAAGTTGAAATTTGTCGAGCGATCCGATCGGGCCATTCGGGCTAGTTTGATAACTATTTATTTATTATTTCCAGAAAAAAACATTCAGTATACAATAAATAAATGCAAGCTTAGTTCTCTGCCTGCTAAAAGATGTGAAATAAAAACTTTAAAAAAATTGGTTGCCTGTAAAGTCGGTATACGGGCGAAAGTTTTACGTGACAACGACTTTTTATGTCTGTCTCTCTCGCTCTTAGGAGGGATGCGTGCCTCTCACTCGCTCTCATTGTGAGCGCATAACGTGAGCGGAGCGTAACGCAGTTTCTTGAAGTGTCACCCGGCAAACCAATTTATAAGACGTTGTCACGTCAAAAAAAATAATAACCGACTTCAAATCGAAATGCACTAAAAAGCAAAAAATAATAATTATTTATATCAGATGACCCTGAAGTTCTGGGTAAAAAATCTCTATAATACTCATTATTTATTTGGAGTCGGTGCCAATCTTCCTGCCTCAGAGTCCAGTTCATGTACGAGTAATACCACGTCGTAGCTCCGTAGCTCCCAAATCGATGAACCGAATTTGATTTTTTCTTGTTACAAAAGTAATTCAATCGAGAGTGTTCTTTGCTATAGAGCTCTTTTTTGAGTTGTTAAGGCTTAGGCAATTTTAAATTAATAATTACTAATGTAATATTATTTGCAGATAAAATGTGTTTTTCACATTATTTCGATTCCCGTGGCGTATTCTAAAGTACTTCAAGAATGATTTCAATGTTAAATAGGTACTTAGATTGGTACCGACTCCAAATAAATAATGAGTATTATAGAGATTTTTTACCCAGAACTTCAGGGTCATCTGATATAAATAATTATTATTTTTTGCTTTTTAGTGCATTTCGATTTGAAGTCGGTTATTATTATTTTTTTAAGTTTTTATATGAACTACTGTTTACAGTTTAAAGTGTGCCCTTTCTTAGCATATTTGCCAAAAGTGGCCGTTTATTGCAAATGTTCAAAGAAAACCATGTGTCTGTTAATATCTATGCATCATCACTCAATAAATTCTGAAAGTACCTACTGGACCAATTATATGGTTTTCATTAGCATATACAGCATTTTTCCGTGACGATTTACATGTGGAATACATACACGTGTGAACCTGGTGCTTCCATACATTCAGAACTTAATACCGTCTTTAACTTTGATACGATAATGTACAATTTCAAAGGGTGAGAAAGGTGTAATGGTCTTAAATTTATAAGAAATAACGATCTTGCAGTCAACTCTTTACTCATACTCAAATATATGTGTTGTCTGTCTGTCTGCTGCGCCGTCGGTGTTAGCGCTAGCGGCTAGCATTCGCTAAAGCGTTTCTGCTGAAACGCACTGCTTCCTACTTCGTGAACATGATGCACAGACATAGACAACCCTACACCAACACTAGGCACCGCCGCATCGCCGCGCCACCGCGCCGAGCAACCGATGTAACTCTTAACCTAACCCCGCCTATGTTTTTTTTTTCTTTTGCATTGTTCATATTCTAATGAATAATTAGAAAATTATGCAAATGAGGCTCGTTATTGAATTCTTTACGTAGGTAAGTACATAAGGGGGTTTTCAGAAAAAATAGGTATGTTAACTTACTTTTACTTCTTCTTAAATAGGTACTTACTAAATAATTGAACTGTGTATTACAAAGAATAACGGACGTCGAAGCTAAAGCATTCCCACATCCGCGACGGCGACGGCGGCGACGTGGTGGGTGAAGCACTGGCCTGCACCGACCTTATTACCTCGTCCTTCTGACGATTGCGGTATCTTGGCGACGGCAGCTCAACCGACAAAAGCATGCCTCCTAAATAATGATGATGATTGAACTTTCACCCATTCTAAGTTGCTTTTTTGTCGATTTAGGTACCATTGATTCGTTTTAAAAGAGATGTATTCCTACAAATTGGTAAGAGCACACATTAATTCCTTGAAAAATAATAGATTTTGAAGCACCTCTGACTTTGCGTACGGGCCCCGGTTTGCCCCAGCCTGGGGCTGCCGTTCCTTGGTAAGGGACATAACTAGGGCGGGCATAAAAGTGATGACTTCTCTGACAAGCTAAGTAATATTAAGGTTAATACGGGGCGTGGAAACTGGAGCACGTATCTAAAGCACAAAAGTTTTGGCAGTTAAGTACCTACTTCGTAAATATTTTTACCATAGAATTTTTTTTACTACGTAGTATCTTAAATCTATGATTTTTACAGTAAGGTTTTTCTTATACTCATTGTAAAAATGTTTGAACTGAATAAACATTAAATAAATAAATAAATAAATATATAGGGACAAATTACATTGGATATATAAATTTAACAATTCTATTAATTTTGGAATAATGAGAATTTTTGAAGTGAAAACTTCTTTAGCGGCGTTGTGCACTTTTTTTGGAATGGGTAAAAATTTTTAAACTCGCGTCAGGACACGTGGCCTGATCGAAGATTCGTAAGACGGCGCAGGGCGCTTGCGCGAATGTTCGTGTGTGTTTATGTTACAGCGTGCTACGCGCATCCATGGATGGTGACAGCTGATGGCTCGACCGTCTGTGTAGTGGCCATACTGCTGTGTATTTGAAAATGAATTTGGTCATGCTTGTGACATTTGTGACAGACTGTGGTTCAGAAAAGATTTGAAATATTTTATACTGATAATTAAAGCAATTCGTGCAAAATTATTCCCTAACCATTTCAAAATATCAAAAATGCACAACGTTAATATTCAAGTTTTCACTTCTGCCGGCACTCGCAGAGTGCAACCCGTCGTTTTTTATCCATAAGTGTATCCCCAAAAGAAAGAAGGAAATGGGAGAGCCTTTGCCCAGCGGTGAAACAATATTAGTGTAGGTTAAAAAAGTGTATTCCGTAAATCTGCTAACATTTGATAGTGTCCACTTAACTCGTAAAAGCCGAACAAGAGAAGTGAATTGTATGTCAGTCTTTCGATAAATAGGTGAATACAATTTAGAGAATGGTGCAGACTTGCCCAGCCCAGGTAAACGGTGGCAAATGCCTCTCTTTGTTTTTTCCAGCTATTTCGATCTTTAGTTATTACTTTTCAATCCTTGTCAAAAGCACAGACAGGTCGTTACTCCATTTTATTTCTCATGTTACTTTAAATGCTTTTAACGGTGTTTACTTTTACCAAAAAAATGCGGATGTTGCACTAAATGTTAATGGCTTAATAAAATGTATGCACGGTAAATTCACCGATCAGTCGGGCAAAGTACGGGCTCCGCTAAATATTATTGTTTTCACCTTCGACAAAAAGAGGGGTGTTATAAGTTTCACGATAGTATCGGTATGTCTGTGTCATCGTAGCTATCAAACGGATAGACCGATTTCGATGCGATCGACCGATTTTTATTTTCAAGTGAAAGCAAGATCCCATATTCAATGAAAATCGGTTCAGCCGTTTTATAGTTTTTGGGGGTAAACGCTTAAAAGTCGGAGTTTTTTTTAATTACCTGGCAAATAAAAGATCGCACTACGGATATCAATTGATATAATGTAGTTCGGCTCATCACTAGATGGTGTTCTTGGAAGTCTTGAAATGTGAACCAAAATTTTTGAGCAGTAAGTAGATGTATGTATGTCCTATGACCTTGATTTTTAGCTTAAAATTATGTAGATACTTACATACCTGTGGCGTTAAGAGGTGTTTATTTTTAAACAATTTTAAAAGGTAATAAATAGTTTATTAAGTTTTTGTTAAATAAAATTACACAAGTCTGTTACGAAGGTAATAAAAAGTAAAATCATTATTATTAACAACTTATGAGAACATATTTACACTTTTTTAATACTTACAAGTAAAAATATTTATTGCACTGACTTATTTATTTAAGTACTAAGCTAAGTTTAGTGAGCATTTTTATTAATATTTTACAGACTCGGGTGGAACTGGTGAGATTTTCTTTTTGTAAATTGTGGCGATCTAAAGGCTGACTCCACATTGGGCGTGAGCTGGCAGTGTAAATGTTGCAAACGCCGCGTGCGCGTCGCGACAACGCCACGCCAGCGTCGCGTTTTACTGGCGTGCGACGTGTGTACTGGGGACGCATTTTTGAAATCACTTGTCACATTACGAATGGTTTGCGTAAGCGTTTCCAAACGGGCGCATTTTGAATCGGTCGTATGCGAAGGTTTTGCAACGAGTGGTCTTGACCACTCGTAATTTTGACATTTGTAGCAATGTACAAATGTTATCGAAACCAATCATGAGAAATCCGTTCCATTTCACGCTGCTTTTTTTTTCATGTTCGAATTTTTTGAAAAGCATAGACAAATTATTGATATCTGCGTAGAACAATATTATTTTTCGCTGACACACTGGTTTTAAAAATACGATCAATTTTTATTTTACTCGAGCGGTGAGTTGGAAAACTACACCTTTTGTGTTTCGGTGAGTCCCTCAATGAAAAATAGCACTCCTGTACTGTACGTACAACGTACAGCATGAAAGCCGCGTGCACGCCGAGCTCACCGCCCGCGCGTAAGCTGGAAAGAGTCAGCAGAATATGTCGTACCATGGTACCATGACTGCCGCACTTAACGCCAGAACGTGACCTGAGCCACAGAATAACTATTAAGTAGTACTCACCTACAGAATTAAAAATATTCAAAGAAATATCTACTCAATGTGGTTAGAGATATGGTTTAATTTAGCTCGCGTCAGAACTCAATATCTGTTCGTTTAGATACCTAGAATATGAATCTATTGCAAGCCAATGTCATTAATATTAGGTACTTTACGCAAAACGATTAATGCCACTGAATTTCCGACTCCGGAAAGGTCGCCACGCGTATCGTAATGATGAAGATATATTTTTGATACCTAAATGGGGAGTGACACAGGCCTGCTCAGGCAACTCAGCTACGGAAGTAGTAGTATTTATTTTATCACTCAGCGTGCGCGCGTCGTTCACGTCGTTCACACGCACGCTCAATGGGACCAGCCTAAATCCTCGTGAAAGTATTTCCGCATCAATCAAATTGCTGCGGAAAGTGGTGGTGGCTTAAATGAGATAGTAGTTACCCTACTTACAAGCTTACACTTGACTTCGTTCAAATTCGTCTTCTCTACGAACACAATCACACTATGACTGTTCAAGAATTAACCTTCATCTTCTTCGAAAAAAGTGACGAAATCTCTTCCGTAAGTATTGAGTTAGTGCGCCCCTGACACGAGATCAAAATCTGGAAGCAAATCCGCCGCCGCGGTCGTCGGCCCACGAGAGCAGGGCGTCGCCGCGCTGCTGCACGCCGTTGACGGCAGCGAACGGCGGCGTGGCGTTGTAGAACGGGGCGGGCGGCGCGGCGGGTGGCGCGCGGCCCGGCTCTAGTAGCAGCGCGCCGGCCGCCGTCAGCGCCAGCCGCGGCCGCCCCACGTGCGCCAGCGCGCCGCCCGCGCCCAGCACCGCCGCCGCTTGCACCAGCGCCGCCGTCGACTCCGCGCCCAACACGTAACGCGTACCTGTGCCAAGTTAACATCAATTCAATTCAAATATATCTTCATTGTTTATCATTACAATATTAATAATATTTATACTCATAACAATAGACTTCACTCTATTTTTTTCAACAATTTTCGGGGGTGTAAATGCTCAGTATTTTTAAGGTGCCTTTGAGCATCTGATGTTAGCCGGGACCGACGAATTTAAAGAAGCCAGTACTTGGTAATGTAGCCAATAGGTTAGTATACTGACCGCAAACGCTGTCGTCAGTGATGATGGCCGGCGCGAGGTCCAGCGGCCGCGCGGGCCGGTCCTGCCGCCAGCCCGCCGCCGTCACCGGCCCGGAGCCGAACGCAGACGACGTGCCGCTGAAAACACTATACTCTTACTCACTCAGTCGGTATACTAAGAACTTTTGCTGCAAGGTGTTTTTTGGAATGAAGTTCCATATCGGGTTGCGAAAGGAGGCAAGGCGAAAAAAATTAAGACCAAAAGTTGTAACGACACTTTTTGCTATAGCTATAAGCCGTGCGGCGTGCGCGTGTTTCTCTGTCTGTCTTTCTCTCTCTCCTAATTAATCGAAAGGAACTTCGTTCCATCCCTGGGTAAAAACTTTAGGGTGTCCCTTGACACCTCTAAACGCTACTAAGTTTTAAATAAAAAAATAAAAGTTTTTTTTCTTCATATTTTTATATACTTAACGTCTAACAAAATCATAATGATTATAGGCTTTATACACACACTCGGTTCAGCTAATCGGTCAAGTTGTATGCTACCCCAAAAATTACTTTTCATATTTCGATACGTGATTCTAGGGGAAAGTTGATCAATATAATGGACTGAATTCACCTTTAAAATAGTTTCAGTAAATTTTGTTAGACCTTATATGGAGCAGAAAGCAAAAACATGATGAATGCAAGGACCAAAGTCACAAGTGTGAAAGATTTGGTAAACAACTTGCGCAATTTGATACGACTTTTGATGTTGAAGTGGTTGAAGTAAATGATGCCCTTTACTGAAGATGAGACTGTAATGGTGTCTTACGTGACGAGCGCGACGTAGGTGTCGCTGCTGTCGACGACGGCGAGCCCGCTGGCCGGCCCGGCGCCGCCCGCGTCCGCCGGCCACGACGCCCGCAGCGCGGCCACGGCCCTGCGGCGCAAACAAATTGTAGTGTACCTTACCTATACGTAGCACATTATAAACTACTTTGTTGCAATTTCGTCACTACAGCCATCTCTACATCAATAAGCGACCTGTTGTAGTTGTGACCTCATGGTGGACTTCGCTACACAAAGTTGACGGGACATACCCGTAGTAACTCGAACCACGGCCTATAATATAAATATAACAGTCAAACATTAAAATAACAGTTAAGAATTTTAAAAAATAACTGGCCAAATGCGAGTCGGAACGCGCACGAAGGGTTCCGTACCATTATCTATAAAAATCAAGTTTTTTTGTATGGGAGCCCCCCTTAAATATTTATTTCATTTTTATTTCTTTATTTATTTTTACAATAAAAATACAACTGAGTATTTTGTGAATATTTCAAGTGCCTACCTGTTGCCAATATTGATATCGAGCAAAAAAGGCAAAAAAATCGCGTTTGTTGTATGGGAGCTCCCCTTAAATATTTGTATTATTTTGTTTTTAGTATTTGTTGTTATAGCGGAAATACATAATTTGTGAAATTTTCAACTGTCTAGATATCGCGGTTCTTGAGATACAGCCTGTTGACAGACAGACGGACAGACGGACAGACAGCGAAGTCTTAGTAATAGGGTCCCGTTTTTACCCTTTGAGTGCGGAACCCTAAAAACGACATTTCCTTTCCCAAGTCTGCAGCCGCCCGGGCAATTTGTACTTTTTTTTTAGTTTTTTGCTGTTATTTTATTATCATTATACTATAGAGAACTGGTATAGCCCGTGGCTCGATTTATAACGGGTACCTATATCCCTGTCATGTTGTATATAGGCAGACACAGTAGTTAGCTAGAGCTAGAGCTTATAATAAACACACCAGTATTTCGCAACGCCTTTGCTACTCGCAAATTTCCCCACTTGCAGTTATTTGTGACATGGTCCATATTATCTCAAAGTTACAACATAACAACAGGTGAAGCTAAAATACTTTGCGCTGGCACGCTGACAATATTGTTGCAGTAATTGCAGTGTGACGCTGACGCGATGCAAGTTTTGGCTCCATTGAGCAAACGCGCGCCGTCATAATATAATACACGATATCATTACGATGATGACAGATACGCGGCGGATCTACCTACAAACGGACGTGTATTCTCATTTTTCGTATTTAATTACACGAAGCTACTTTCTACAGCAAACCAACTTATTGTCGCGTGGTAACGGCAGGGAAAAATACAATTTGTAAAACACGCTTTCCACCTCCACGGGTGTCTAGGGCCTGCTAGATGCCTGTCAAAAGGTGAAATATACCTATGTGCAACTACATGACGGCATCTTTATAAGCGAACGTGTCTACGTGATGAGCACGAGGATATATATTTAATTTATAAGGAAATAATTTATTTTATTTATTTAACACATTTCGTACTAAGAGCGTGTAGATTCAATATAATACTGTACAATGATTTGGTATAAATACGCAATAATAAAATAAATCATCCACTATCCCGTCGCCACTCCTGGCCTGTAGACGGTGATGGATCGAACCAGATCTAATGGGTTTCACTAGCCCCTTAGTGGTCGATTTAAACGACTTTATTATCTACTCACTGTGTTCACGATAGGTAAATTATTCCTTCCTTTACATCGGGAGAGGCCTTTAACTAGCAGTGAACTGATAAAGGCTGGTAGAAAAAGAAAAGAAAATTATTTATAATTAAATTCCTTTTAGCGTTCTCTACCTGTCGACGGCATCGTCCTCGCTCTCTGGCGGCGGCTGCAGCGCGGCGGCAAGCGCGCGCTGCGCGAGCGCCGCGTGCGGCCCGCCCACGCGCACGCGCCAGCCGCCCGCGTCCGCCGCGCGGGCGCTGCCGCCCGCCAGCGACACGTTCGGGCTCCAGGCACGCCACTCAGCATTCAGCTCTGGATAAAACTCATATTGTCAATTTCAAGTTACTGCAAACGAACGATATCCAGCGATTTCTTGATTTCTAAAGAGATTCACGTCAAGGAGGCGGCAGGTTATTCTACGGTTTCTGATTATTTATATTCCATTTCACAGGTCTGTGAAAACCATCGAAATACTAATACACCAGACTACGAAACAGCCCACTAAGTATATTACTGGAAAAACGCATCAGTATTTTTAAGTTAAGGATGGAGACGTGAAATGCATTTATGTAACTTTGAAAAAAAAATTTTGCCCATTTGAATTATTTTTAAGATAGTAAAATAATAAAATATATATCATCGGAAGGTACAGTGTGTTGTCGATTATTGCGCGACAAAGAAAGGACACACCTGCACTGGTCTTGTTCTCTAAGGTCTGCAGGTAGTCGGCCAGCACGGGCGCCTTGTAGGTGACGCCGGCCGCCGCGTCCGGCACGCCCGCCGCGCGCTGCGCCGCCGCCAGCCCCGCCGACATCTCGAAACCATTTCTGAAACAGATATCAGTCATTCGCTAGAAGAATACATCAGCAGAATGGCAGCATAACTAAGAGCTTTCATTCCCTGTTAAACTTTAGGAAAAAGCTCAGTGTTTTGCCGCTGCAGAAGTAGGCTTACTTGCCTGGCCAGCTGAAGCGCAGGTTGCAGAATGTCCCCCCAGGGCAGCGCGCCGGCCTGCGCGTGCAGCGCGGCCAGTGCGACCAGTAGCCGCGGCGGCCGCTCCTCCGGCCCCTCCCCCGACGGGGCCGCCTCCCCCGCACCGCCCCACTCCGCCAGCGCCGGCAGCTGCAGTCGCGACTTGCGGTATTCCCAATACAGGAGTGACCCACCTCTGTAGCAAACAACACCAGTAAAAGAAAGAATTACCACTAAACACAATAATAAGACCGGCTCCCTACGGACCCGTGGCTGAAAAGCGTACCAACATAATAATAATAATACGAGCCATCACGTGTCCTACTGCTGGGCAAAGGCCTCCCTTCATCTTTTCCATTCAGTTTTGCTCTGCATGAGCTGTTATGGCAATAAAAATATAAAACTTGAGAGGTGCCAAGGGACACCCGGATGGAACGAAGTTTCTTTCGATTAATTAGGAGAGATAGAGAGACAGACAGAGAAACACGAGCACGCCGCACGGCTTACAACTATAGCAATAAGCGGCCAAGTGCGAGTCGGACTCGCCCATGAAGGGTTACATAGCAGCAAGTAACATAATATAAGTCTTGTAGAAGGTTTTTATTTTTATTTTTGAGATGATTGAATGGAAGGTAATTTGCGGGTTTATTATTTATGACGTATTAAAAAAACTACTGACTGGATCTCGTTCAAACCAATTTTCGCTGGTAGTTTGCATAGTAATGAAATTCATATATTTTTTTAGTTTTATCATTTTCCTTTTTTAAAAGTGACAAAGGGGGGGGGGGGGGGGGACACATTTTTCCACTTTGGAAGTGTCTCTCGCGCAGACTATTTAGTTTAGAAAAAAATGATATTAGAAACCTCATCATATCATTTTTGAAGACCTATCCATAGATACCCCACACGTATGGGTTTGATGAAAAATATTTTTTTGAGTTTCAGTTCCAAGGATGGGGTACCCCCAAAAATTATGTTTTTTTTTCCTATTTTTGTGTGAAAATCTTAATGCGGTTCACAGAATACATCTACTTACCAAGTTTCAACAGTATAGTTCTTATAGTTTCGGAAAAAAGTGGCTGTGACATACGGACGGAGAGACAGACAGACAGACATGACGAATCTATAAGGGTTCCGTTTTTTGCCATTTGGCTACAGAACCCTAAAAAGTGTCGTTACAACTTTTGGTCTTAATTTTTTCCGTCGAGCCTCCTTTCGCAACGCGCGATAAGGAATTTCGTTTCAATAAAAATACTATTAAACTCCCTTTTTTCATAGTCATCAATGTTAGTATACAACGTGGAAGGGGCATATCACGGGCTATAAGTACTAGATCACTATAGTATAATGGAATTAAAATAACAGTAACAGACAAAAAAAAAATACATTTCCGCACTAAAGTGTGCAGCAGCCGTTTGATTTTATTATGCATCTAGTATAGCCCGTTGTTTGATTTACGAGTATTACGGGTATGTCCCTTCCACGTTTTATGTAGGTGTATACACAATAATATTGTGTGTATTGTAAAACTAGATATTCATTCTGATCAGATATTTATAAATTTTTGCTTTATGTCTTTTAGAAAGACAAAAAATCCTTGAAGGGCTTGATTGGTCAGTCCGTGGTGTGGAACAGCTACGATGCTGGACCCTAGAAATAAATTGCGAAATAAAAACTCAAACTAAATGATTTGGTATTAGATAGATAGAGTTAGTTCGTTCATTTGGTAGTTTCAGTACCTACTAGATCTTGTCGAATCATCTTTTTCTACATTGTAAGTATAGCGTTGGATTTCAACATTCAATCATGAATAATTGGTGAATAATGAGAGCAAGTGACCATTTGCGCTGTGTGAAACAGTTCTCGAAGCATAATTGTGCAAACAATGCTTTTGTAATTATCTCGGTTACGCTCTTCTCCGAACCGCTGGCATCATTGGAACAATCAGCAAAATCTTTACGAGTTAATCGCTATATCCTATACATAGTAAAATCACTCAAAGTAGGCACGAGCTATTTACAAGGGTAACCGCAAAAATACCTATACAGAGCAAAAAGTAGGCAAGTAGGTAGATATGTAAATCAATAGACTGGCTGTCCTATTGCTGTGCAAAAGGAAAAGTAACAGCAGTAGGACGGCCGGTCTACTGCTATACAGTGTGTAATTGAATTCGTTGGCAATATTTTAGGTATCTACTAAACACATGATACGAACTAATTTAAGACTAATAAAACTTCAATCAAAAGTTGTCATTTTCATATTACAGAAATCTCTAAACATGTGTTAGACTCTTTGATAGATTATTACTGCAATTATACATAAAAAAAATAAACGTTAAATTCATTAAAAAGAAATTAATTGTAATAGTATCAATTTCGTCGCGTCGTAGTACGCTAACATTCGTTCCTACTTCAACGTACCTACTATCCTTAAGCGTTCGTGTGACACGACCCGTCCCTACTCGACTTTCAACCTTATTCACGTAGTTTAAAGTCTACCTTTGTATGCCGGCCGCGCCCGCCGTTCAGCTCAGGTCAAATTCAAATCAGGTCGCTGACCTAGCGGCTCGTAAGTATCAGTGAACGCGCACGACTCGAAGTGTTTTGATACTTTGGTTATTTTTCTTGCTTTTTAGGGTTCCGTAGCTTAATGACAAGTTGGCAGTGTTGTTACCGTACAAAATATCCTTTATGTGAGTATGTTAATAAGTTAAATTATTGCTAATGATTTCAATTGCACCCTGTATACTCTTAACATTTTTCTCGCAACTTTACCTTGTGCGACATTGGTTGTCTACTTGTCTGACATATTTATGCATGGTATTTAACATAATATTACCTACATGCAGGTAAATACTTATATTTAGGTAGATATTTTGATATGTTGCTACTAACTTATAAATTTTTATTGAAAGTGTGTGGCTTTAATGAAAGTGAAGTCCGTGATTGCTATTTCGTAAAGTAAGTGCTTATCTCTGAAGTAGTAGTAGGCTAGGGACCGACGGACCTATCGTAAGTATCCGGCAAATCAAGGTTTGGATATCGGAATAAGTAAAAAGTATCAATTCTTAGTCAGTAGCGCATTTAAAAAAATAGTACAATCGTAACCAAAGGATCGAATATCCTACTCAGGTATCGATATTTTTTGTAGCCTAGTACTTATGTAATTTGTTCAAAATTAAATAAAACTAGCTTGTGAATCTGATTACGAGAAAGCAAATATACATCTATTTAGCTAGTTATTTGTAGATAGGTAGGTTTAAAGGTATTTAAGAAACCAGGTTTCTTTATTACATTTACCTACTTTAAAATGTTGAAAGGCTTTTATTGAATCAGCTGCCTGCAAATGATCGAAATTATGTCGCGTTTATTATTCATGAACTTGTTTATTTACATTGAGGTGGACTGAGTACTTCAATGATTTTCACACTTGTTAACCCCTCGGTGCTGTGCTCTGTGGTGGGCGAGTCGCACTGCGTACTACGTGCCTTTTTACAAGCAACAAGCGTATCTAACGAGCGAATGCGACGCGCGACGCTGTGTCGCCTGATACCTGCGTAGTTTTAGGGATAATAGAGAGATGGCGCTGTCTTGAAAATAAAACAATAGAAAGTTAGATAGGGCCACAGTTACGACTTCAAGACGTCTCGATCTACATATTCTTTTGTTTGAAAGAAATAATCATTATACCTAGGTAACACTGAAAATGTTTAGAAAATGAAAAACGGCTTAAGAGTCCGGCGACCCTAGACTTCTCCATACAAACGTAGTACACGTTTAATTTTGAAACCACATGTCAGATTCCGGTAAAAATTGGTAATTGTAAAGAAATTGCAATTATCTAGGGTTATATTGGGTTTCCTATAGTAAAATTATGAACTGGAAAGAAAATATAACGATTTAGAAGTTTCCCATACTAATGGTCAAAAATGATATAAAACACTATATTCTATTTCAAGTTCATATTTTTACTGTCGGAAACTAAATATAAACCTAGATAATTGCAATATCTTTGAAATTACAAAATTTTGCCCAAATCGGACATGTCGTTTTGAAATAAAACGTAGACTACGTTTGTATGGAAAGATGTATTTTGGTCTAGGGTCGGGGGACCCTTAATGTAGATAGTTGCCAATACTTTTATTGTTTTTCGAAGTAATCTCCGTTCCTCTCTACACATCGTCGCATTCGATGGAACCACTGAGAAAAGCAGTGGGCCCCTTCTTCCTTACGGGTCTCTTCTATGGCATTTTCGTATGCTTTTACCGCATCTTCAGGCCTCGTAAAGCGAATACGAGGTATTCGCTTAACGAGGCCTGAAGATGCGAATTTTATCTTTAGCTCTTGGGAATAAATAAAAGTCGCAGGGCGCCAGGTCAGAACTTTATGGCGGATGACTCATTATCTCGACACCTGCCATAGTCAAATATTCAACAGTCCGTTTTGCGGAGTGCGCATTGTCGTGGTGAAGGAGGATCCTGCTTCGAGGGCGCTGCTGTCGAATTTTTTCCAAGACAACAGGCAAACAGCGATTGACATACTAGTCTGCAGTAACTGTCCTTCCATCATCTAGCAGAACTGTCGCGAAATGACCTTTCATGTTGCGAAATGACCAAAGAATGAGGCAATTACCTTTTTTCCTTGACTTCTTCCTTTCTTTACCTTAGTTGGCCGATCCTCGAAAGGAAACACCCACTGAGCTGATTGTCTTTTGGTTTCGGGTTCAATTGTAAATAGTGGCACGAGCTGGGGCTTCATTAAGAAATGCTAATCGCCGCCTATCATAGCTTTGTTGTTGAGTAAGCTCACAACGAAAGTCATAATAAATCATTGACCGAAATTTTTCTCGTCTTAGGTTCATTTTCACGTGCAAGAGTTTTAGATTTGCTGCCAATTTACAAAAACAAATGACAAATGAATGCAATATACTACATTGGTTAACAAAGAGTTCTAAAATTGAAATTCAAAAAAAGTTTTCATTAGCAAGGTTTCTAATGGCCAGTTCTAAACATTTTCAGTGTTACCCACGTATTTATTTATGTAAAGTTATGCTAAGACGAGTGGGTACATATTGCTTGCACCCTAAAAAAGTTATCAGATATCATGGTGAGCCAAGCTTCTAACCCACATGGTTTAACCTATCACTCACTAACTCCGTCATAGCGTATCTACAAACCCTACACCTACCCTGGGCAACATATAGGGTAAGCTTAATTGATTTTGGAAAATGGAACACCTGATGCAGGACCATAATAGTTCAGTTAAACTATAAGAAATATAAAAATAACACCTTAGAAACAGTTGTACAGCCTGATGATCATTTTTCGGAGACATAAAGTCCACGCTAGTTGGCAGGCTACCTGTAAATATACGTACGCGTCAAGTGAGGTGCGGTGCGGCGCGACAATGGCGAGGCAGAGCGCAGCGGCGGCGGCGGCGTCCAGCGCAGTGCCGCCCGCCTTCAGCGTGTCCGTGCCCGCGCGCGAGCATTCGCCCGCCGACGACGACACCACGCCGTGCGGGACCACCTGAACACGAAACAACAAAACACGTGTCTCGACTCTGAGAGAGTTGTTCATCGATAGAGATGAAGTGTTTTTAGGGTTAACAAGGAAGCCTTCAGTTTCACCATGTCTGTCTGTCTGTTGGTCTTGCAATACGTACAAAAGCTTGTATGGTTTAGCCTTTTAAGAAGAAATGGTATCAGAACTCGGCGGAGGTGGCCTCCTTATTTGAAATGGAATGATAAAAGGTAAATATGGTGATGATTGGCTATTTGATATCAAACAATCTCCGGAAGGACCTTTGAAATATTTTATGAACGACCGTTGAAAGTAATTGCGTTAGTCCGTCTACTTTCGACGTCCGACTTTCGACAAAAGTTGCCACTTTTGGCGAAAACTTGCTTTAAAACTTAACTAGGCGGACTATTAATAATACTTTCAGCGATCGTTGATGGAATGATTTGATGGTCTTGCAGGAATTGTTGGAGGTCAAATTGTTGATTGTTACCATGTTTACTTTTAAACAGTTTGTTTCGAATGAGGGCGCCACTTCTGCTCGGTTCTGCTACCATTTCGCTTTCACCTACCTCATAGTCGTAGTCACCGGAGTAGATTTGCGACAGCAGCGCCACCGTGATGAGCAGCGACAGCGCGGCGAAGCTGAGCAGGATGAGGCGCGGGCCGCGCGCGCAGCACGCGCCGCCGCCCGCGCCCGCCTTCAGCGGCACGTCCTCGCGCAGCTCCACCACGCCTGCAATTGCAGTGGCGTGTTCAAAACAGTCTACGCAAATACGTTTCATTTGCATTACACGTAGAGATAAATAGCTTGTATTGATCCACTGGCCCAAAATATACTGGAAGTCACTAATTATTAATTATAATGTACCTACATAGCAAGGTCTGTTACTCTTGAGACTCTTGCTTGACTCAATGGACGTCAACAAGGTAGTGTTGTGCTATGAAAAATCATTTTTTGGCAGCTTATCTATTTACCCAAAAAAGTATTTTCATCGGTCAATTGGGTTGCTGAAATTTAGAGTTCGTATTTCGGGGCGAACTACTTAAGTTGGTTTTGGGATTGGTGGCCTGTTGGGAGTATTCATTATTATATAGCGCTTTCGTAAGTTAAGTAACCCTGGGCTTGGTCCGAATTTTTTTATTTTTTTATTTGGTTCACAAAACTGACAATTCACAGTAACACTTTGTGGTAGGTATCTTAAATATACAGAAACATGTGAAAGTGAAAGTCTTCTCGATATGAACACAGCATGCATATACAAAAACCTATATAAGTACATAAAACTACACTACACAATATAAATTAATTAATAAAAAAAAGAATAGATAATTTACAACAAGCTATGTTTGATGAAATTGACCGATGCACTAAATATATCAAATTTAGTAGATACGCTATCATATGCGGAACACATGCGCAAGATTGGTGAATTCTCCATATATAAAGTACGGGTCAAGGGGGTGCTGAACGTCTTCCTTGTATGAAGTCGGCTGTTTTGACGTGGAACCGCAAAGGTTATCCTACCCAGCAATGCGGGGTTATCGATTTTACCAGTTTTTTGCAAAAAGAGGTTATCAGTGGTATTTCGTCTCTGATGACAACTTGGATGGGTAACCACAAGAGGCATAAAACTAGGTCCTCAAATCTGCCTTGCTTTGAAAGGCAAGGCACGTTAAACCGCTGGCAATCATCATTATATGGCAGCCGTTAAGCTACGTCAGATGCCTTTAGTCAGCTCGAAAAATCTGACACTAGAGTTGGCCAAATACTTAAAAGAGTTTTATAGCGAAGATCCGTGAGTAGTATCTAGAGGTACTTAGTATTTAATTATATGTGTATCACCTGGCGACGGACCGGAGTCTGGGCTGTCGCGGGAATCAGCCATGTCTGCAGCCCAACCTCTTTGCAGCTGAAACCAAACGTCCTTTTTGTATTTCCATAATGTTTACCAGCACTCCCGGCTGTATATTTATTTAATAATTCTTTCACAACTCTTACTAAGAGATTTTAGCGCACCAAGTGCTTTGATAATGAAGATATTAGTTTAATGAAACTTATTTTATTTGGTAAATACTGTAGTTTATACACAATTTAGAGAATCGGTATTTTTTTTGTAATTTACTACTATGTATCCCTCTTGACTTTTATTAGTTTGTGTAGACCTTTCATTCCTATCTAAGATATGTAACTTACGTTACGTTACAGTTGCCAAGATACATTTTTAGTTATCTGAATAGTTCAACAAGTTTAAAAGTTCTATTAAGTACATGGTACAAGATAAAAGTTCTATTAAGTTTTTCTTGTAAACCCATTTTGGATTTTAATTCTAAATCAATTATTACAATATTGCATAAAACGCCATCTATTACAAAGTATTGAAGACAAGACTTATGTGTTTAGAAAGTGATGAGTATGAATGTTAATTGAGATACCACGTGTTTGTTTACGACTCGGACACAAACATTTACTGGAAACTCGTCCATTCTGATTCTTTCCATGCACCGTTAGACAGAAGTCACTATAACTGTAGTAGCACTTTCATTCATAATGTCATTAATCGAAGCCAGGTAATAATGATCTAGCTGCAGTAAGTACCTGCGGTGTCTGTAGCGAGGTGCAGTCTCCCGGGTTATAGCAGCATTCCGGCCTGGCCTGAGGGACCGGTTTCTCGTCTTATTTATGTTTTCGGCGTCGAAATGCGACGACGGGCGGCCGAGGCGGCGGGTGTACCGGTCGAGCGTCGCGGGGTTAACTGTAGTGCGGTGCGGAGACGAGTGGCGGGAGGTGACGTCACCGTCTTAGTTCGCTGACTCCGAACACGCTGCGCCCGCGCATCGCTTGCTGGCGACACACGACGTTACATTGCAATTTACAACTTATCAGGCGTTATGGCACTTATTCTGTGGTTATGGGACTTATGGGTACGTACTTATTAGATGTAAAATTAAAAACATAAACAGTCAAACCCCTAAATTACAATGCGATATCGTTTACGTGCTATAAACAATGGCGACTCCCCGACAAATTTCATAAATAAGAACTTCCTTGGCTTGGAGTATTATTTTATTTATTGTCTGTTATTAGATCACAAGGTCAAGTCTTATACATATAGGTCTAACAAAATATACTGAAACTACCTATTTAGGGTAAATTTAGTTCATGATTCTGAACAACTTTCCCCGAGGAACACATATCGAAATATGAAAAGTCATTTTTGGCCTCCCATACAAGTTGACCCATCAGTTGATCCAAGTTGTTATATAGAAAGTCAAAAGATATATTTTATATTTTGACCTTGGGGAAAGTTGTTCACTATTAATAACTGAATTTACCCTCAAACTAGTTTCAGTATATTTTGTTGGACCTTATATAATTAAACGAGCGACAGAAGCGAACGGAGTGCTTACTTCCAGTCTACTTGAATAATCCGGCGTTAGTATGTATCTATGTTTGTTTAACAATAATACGAGTAGTTTTGATCGGAGCTTAATGAAATTTGGCAGGCGTGTACAGTAGTAGAAGTAGCTAATAGAATTTTTAAGTTCGAACATGAGCCAAATCGTTCTAGGACTTGTCGAGATATGAGGTTCGCGAGTGTAGAATCCGGAGCGAAAAACTACTATACCGTATTCAATGAAGTATATAACGATTAATTAAAAAAGCTACATCTTTTTATGGCAAATCTGAGGTTATGGCCTAAATTGTGATGAAGACTAACACAGTATTCGGTACCTCAAAAGTTAATTAAACCGGCAAAGTGCGTGTCGGGCCACGCGCAGTGTAGGGTTTAGTAGTCGAAAACGCCAAGTTTGAGTTCACGCAACTAAATACGTCTAAAAACTAATTTTCTATTGAATTTGTATGAAATTTTCCTTTTCCGAGTACATTGTATAAGTTGGTCGCCTATGACTTTTTAATTTTTAACCCTACTTTGCTCTGATAGTTTTCTTTAAATTTCGTTATATAAGAGTATACTACTGCTGTGATTTTTTTCACGTGCCCACATTCAACCGTTTAGGAGGTAGAGGGGGGACACACTTGAATGTAATAAAAATTTGCAATTTTTGATACAATCAATTTCCCCCATCCCCTATCTGCTAAACGGTTATATATGGACACGTGAAAAAAATCACAGCTATAGTATATATAATGTAGTTTAAAGGAAAACTATCAGAGCTAAGTAGGGTTTATAAATCAAAAAGTTATAGGCGATCAACTTATAAAATGTACTCTGAAAAGGAAAATGTTATACAAATTCAATATAAAATTAGTTTAAAGACGTTTTTAGTGGCATGAACTCAAGGTTGGCATTCGCAACTACGGAACCCTACACTGCGCATGGCTAGACACGCACTTGTCCAATTTTTATAGAAAGTAGTTCAATATCATGGACAGAACTAGCTCCAAAAATTTGGCTAGTGAAAAGAGTCACCCTGTACTTTATACAGAACCCCTTGGTTAAGCGGTAATTTTCGAATTGTGGTGAGCTGCGTACTTTAATATTTGTAACCTATATTTAGAATACCAACTTTTACGTTCCTAGTTCCATACATTTCATCTCCCTATATAAGGGACGGGAAGGGAAATTTACAGATTACTTAATTTTTATGTTGTCTGCGTGCGAATCTTAGCCTACACACCAAATTTGACTTGACTTGAGGAAGTATCCTAACCATTTTGCTGACGACCAATGAGTGAATCAGTATGTTAGTGAGTGATGAGGAAACGTAGCACTAAAACTTCGTTATATCTACAATATACTCGTAGCTAGCCCGAACTGCGAACTCGCGAAACCATATCTCGTCAACCCGTTGACCGATTTGGCTCATGTTCAAACTTGAAAATTCTATAGGCCATATAGGTACCAAGTTCTGATCAAAGATACTTAAGTTGTCTTCGAGCAAACATACATACAAACGCCGGATACTTTAAGTAGTTTCGGAGAACTTTCTGCGCTTCGTTCAATAAGTAGTAACAACTGAGTTTTATTTTTTAGCTTCAAAGCAAATCTATGCGTCACTGAGCGTAGGTATTTAATTGAACTACCACACAAAATTTCCTACTTTGGGGGTACTGTCTACATGTCCCCAAAAGAGAGCAATATACTCGTTAAACTGTTTCCAGCAATGGATTTAAAACCAGTACGGAAACAGTTTATGGCTTCATGTCAAAGTACATGGTGAGCCGTGTTTGACAACTTTACCTTCTAGATAACATTTAACCAATCTACAACACAAAACTGAGTATTAAAGATTTGTCATTTTGAATTCGGAGTTGTATTGTTTTGAAATGTTTTGACTATCTTGGTATTACACCTTATGTGCAAGGTATATGATATAATGTTTCTGGATTTTTTTATTTTTTTAAAGGCGATAAAGGGAATGGACAAGAGGTAGAAAAATCATGACAATTGGCGATGCAGAGTAAACCATTACTATTTTTTTTCCTTTCTCTACCATCACTATTTTTATCAGCAGACATGCTGATAGACACGCTGGCTTGGCTCTCTCTGCTTCATTAAGGAAAGTTTAGTGTATATAAGTAGGACATCTTATTCAAGATTACTACAATATCATCTTTCAAAAGTGCCTTCAGCTTTTAATCAGCACAGGTAAGGATGCAATCGGGATCGTGTTGAGATAACTACTTACAATTAGGAAATAAAATCTCACGCTATGGTGGATGGTAAGGAAGCAGTTGTTACGCTTGTAATGAGTCAGCCGCATTCCGACGACGCAGGCCTCCGCCCTCGCGACGGACATTCACGTGAGGTGTAATGCGCCAAACGAGATTAGCGGGAAGCCTCGCAAAGTAATCCAGTATATAACGGCCGGAGCTCGTCCGGACGGCGACTCGGTACTGAACCGCTCGTCTGTATCCTCCAGTAGTAGCTGAAACAGTCACCATGGTTTACAACTTCAAAGTGTTCAAGAAGTGCGCGCCCAACGGGAAGCTCACCCTGTACATGGGCAAGCGGGACTTCGTCGACCATATCTCCTACGTGGAGCCTATTGGTCCGTAACCGTCTGCACTGGCTTGTTATCACCACATCTTCCATCAATATTTAACGCTAGAAATGAATTTCGACTCAGTGAGATTTAAGAGATGTTCGTAATTGGATTGAGTGCTAAGAAGTCTACTTATTTATGAAGCTGTGTTTTTTTATTGCTCTTGCCATCTGTTTCTAACACCAGACTTAGCTGTCGCACATAGTCTATGATGGTAGAAAAGTGATTTCATTGGCAAGTGCAACGGCATACTGTACAACAGTCGTCTCTCCTTAGATAAAGTTAGTTCCAGTGGTCCTACCAAGTTTGACTGTCTGTATTTCAAAGCTTCGTGCATTACTAACTTACTAAGCCGGCGGTGCATGCCCGCAGTAGGTACGCTCATCCATCACCGCACGCGGCGGCCGACACGCGGCGGCGCCGGAGACCGATGAGGCAACTTCTTGTAGCGGCTGCGTGATACCTGACTTCGATCTCTCTTTAATACTTCTTAGCAAACACTACCGTCTACTGCAATCGATTAATCAAAGTCTAGAAACCATTTCAGTAAAAGAAAATATACTTTCTATTGTTTGCAAGTAAGATTGAGGAGTTAATCTTAACTGTTACTTGAATATCTTTCACGACATGATTGTGCTTTCCACGCTGCTTTTGGAGCAGACCATAACCAATAGAGTACATAAAGTGCGTTGAACTGAAGTCTTATGATACTGACTACAAAATATTCGAATAAAACTTGAGTTTGTGATCAGACGGCGTGGTACTGCTGGACGAGGAGTACGTGCGCGGGCGCAAGGTGTTCGGGCAGGTGGTGTGCACGTTCCGCTACGGCCGCGAGGAAGACGAGGTCATGGGGCTCAACTTCTACAAGGAGCTGTTCCTGGCCTCCGAGCAGATCTATCCGGCGCCCGAGAAGAGGAACTACGACTTGTCAAGGACGCAGGTACACTTCATGTAACATATCGTTATCATGTATACAACGTATTCCTCATTAGTTTGATTTAATTTTTTAATTGACGCTTTAATGCCCTGACCGACTGACCAGCTGTCACGCAGTAAAAGTCGAACAAAGACAACCGATAATTAATCTTTTTGGAGTCTCAATCTCGCCTAAACCTTTACGAATTGAGAAATCGGCGAGTCCCATCTTTTACTTAGGTACTTTTTGCAAACCTCTCCTTGCAGTTAATTTTAGGAGTATTTTCATAGCCCTCTTTGTGTATGTGTAGGAGCGTCTGCTGAAGAAGCTGGGTAGCGGCGCGCTGCCGTTCCGGCTGAGCGTGCCGGCCGGCGCGCCGGGCTCCGTAACCTTACAGCCGGGGCTCGAGGATGAGGGCGAGCCCTGCGGCGTACACTACTACGTCAAGCTGTTCGTGGGGGACTCCGAGATTGACCGCTCGCATCGCAGGTACTGTTGTTAGAGCGAGTGGCTGGGTGGCGCCCGGGCTTCGTGATGCTTTACTCTGGTCTACTTATACTACCTATTGCTAACCTATAAAGAGATTTTTGTTTTGCTTCAGGAGCACAGTGGCACTGGGCATTCGCAAGGTGCAGTACGCGCCGGCGAAAGCGGGCCCACAGCCCTGCACCGTGGTCCGCAAGGACTTCGTGCTCTCGCCCGGGCAGCTCGAGCTCGAGCTCACGCTGGACAAGCAGGTACGCTTTTATTAATTAATGATTACCCAGTATAATAATTATGCAGATAGAAAGATAGGAAGATGCGTGATATAAGAAGTTTCCCATTGATAATTTTTTTATAAATCTTTTGAGTGCTCTGCCCAGCTGTAGTACTTTACCACGTAAGATGAATGTTCAACATTCTTAAAAATATGTTTTTGAACTCTTTTCTGGACTGACTTGCTAGTTAGATCAGATCATCGCTATGATCTTTGATGAAAAATTTCACCTGATCAAATTGCGTAAAAATTTGCAAGTTGCAAATTTGCAATTTCACCCAGTAGTCATGAAAGAATGGTGTATATATTAACAATAAAACTATTCTCAGCTGTACATGCACGGCGAGACAGTGGCGGTGAACATGTGCGTGAGGAACAACAGCAACAAAGTGGTGAAGAAGATCAAGGCCTGCATCTGCCAGGGCGTGGACGTTGTGCTGTTCCAGAGTGGCCAGTACCGGAACGTGGTCGCCAGCATAGAGACGCAGTAATGTATACTTACTATAGACTATTCATGAGCGAATACACTATTATTAACATCTTGTTCGGCTAGGTTATAGTACCAGTCAACGAATAATTGTGGATGGAGAAGTCAAAAGCAGAAAGTTTGACTCAGGAACTTTGTTTGGACTGATAGATAGATAGATAACTCTTTATTGTACACTAAAAGAAAAAAATAACAAAGAAATAATTTCACATTAAATGAGTACAATGGGCGGCCTTATCGCCTAAAGCGAACTAGTTAGCAGATAAACATACTGAAAGTCGTTATCCCTTCGAGGTGAGCCCGCAGGGGCACAAAGAAAATCCCGTTTTTTTGGAGTCACCCAGACTTGGCTTGGAGACCTTTCTCCTGAACTATGAGGATGGAAACGGAATGAAGGCGTGCTCTGGGCCTGGGCTTGGCGTGCGCTTGGCGTCCGAAGACGCCCGGAGTGTAGAACACATTAAAAAATCTATAATTTTTTAGGCAAAAATTTGAGATAGATAAAATTTGTGAAAGCCAAAGTTGTAAAGAATATTATCAGCTTTCATTAATAATTCAGTAATAATTTTCCCTGGATAACTGTAAGTCATCAAGTATATGTGTCGTGCCTTAGGGATGGCTGCCCGCTGCAGCCCGGCTCCAGCTTGCAGAAGGTGCTGCACCTCACGCCCTCGTTGGCCACCAACCGCGACAAGCGCGGCATCGCGCTGGATGGACAGCTCAAGCGGCAGGACACCACGCTCGCGTCTACCACTTTGTGAGTTACATTACTGGGTCCGTAGAATTAATCATCGGCAGTAATTTTTTATTAAGGGATTCTTGTAAAAAAGTTCTGCCGGAAGTCAGTCTTTGTTGAGAGAAAAAAACTTCTTGTTTTTTAACCGTGTGACTCAGGGATTGCCAAGTAATTTGAGTGAAAATGTAGAAAAAATGTTTTTATCATGTTCTAAAACATCGCTAGACGTATCAGAGGACCATTTGACAATTCAACTTTGATGAATATTTGAAGACGCGAAGATTCACCACACACAATACAACGACATTTTCATTTGGCACTTTTGGCTCTGTCTGCCCCATTAGGGATCCTTATCCCTAATGCATGCAATAAGGTTGTCAATGATACATACAATACACACATACTATAACGTGTTTACGTTATATTATGTGTATCATTAACAACCTGGGCCTCTATCAATAGATGCTAAGAAATCCAACTTACACTTGGGCTTTGCGAAATCACTGGAAACTGGCCGCTTTTATTTTTTTATGTTTAACTAGCCGTGCCCATGGGTTCCGCTGCCCATGGGAATTTCGGGATAAAAACTATTTTATGTACTTCCCGGATCTTAAACGATGTCCATACAAAATTTCATTTAAATCGGACCAGCCGTTCATCAGTGATAAGTAGTGTGCCTAACACGACTTTGTTGTATTTATTAAGATTTTATTTCCTTATTCGCTCTCTACATAAATTAACTAGGTAGTCTCGTAGGCATGGAGAACGATACTATCAAGTTAATTTATGTAGAGAGCAAATAAGTCATAAAATTATGATAGAACTTCAATCACAAATGATACCTTCCTGCTCGGTTACCATTTGACATGGTGTTGTAATTTGTAGGCTGCTGGACCCGGAGCAGCGCGACGCGTTCGGCATCGTGGTGAGCTACAGCGCCAAGGTGAAGCTGTACCTCGGCGCGCTCAACGGCGAGCTGGTGGCCGAGCTGCCCTTCATCCTCATGCACCCGAAGGTCAGCAGCCTTCTTCATCATCATCATAACAGCCACAGGAAGTCCACTGCTGGACATAGGCCTCCCCCATTGATTTCCAAATTTTTATAACTATACCTAGCGCTTTTCCGGATCCATCCTTAGTTGTGCTTCTGCGGAGCTATGAGCTTTGGCTTTTTCTTTTCCAACAGTAAGTGGAGAATAATAATTCAGAACCATTAAAATAGAGGTAATAAGCATTCTATGACGACTAAATGTGTGAATTGATCTGGTAATTGAGAATTTGTGTAGGGCGCCCCGCGATGTGTGTTCGAGTCTTCTGTATAAACGAGGTGCGTTAGCTCCAAATATATATTTTTTTCAAATACGTAGTCAATGAGCTACCGGTCAAAAATCATACTAACCGTGAGATGACCTTAAACATACACAACAACCGTATATAGCATGCGAGTATCAAGTGTAAAGAATTATATATGATACAAATATCCAAATATAAATAAATGATTTTTTACTTTAAAGCTAGTCTATAAATTAAAACTATTACTAAAAATAAAAACATCAATTTATATAAAGTTGGCTGCAAATTCATATCAGTGACTAGCTGAAGCCCACGCCTTGCCCGCATAGTAAAATTGTTGACAATCCTTACATTCTTCCGCTGTTTACCCACAGGTTGGGTGGGTTGAGTTTTATACAAACTTTCAACCCTCATTTCAATTCTAATTTTTTATTTAAACTTTATTTACCAAAACAATATGGTACAAAAGGCGGACTTAATGCTAATAGCATTCTCTACCAGTCAACCTTCGGGATAAAAAGAGAAAAAACTGGTGGTAGGCGTATAAATAAATAATCGAAAAATTCTTTCTTAGTGCTCACTTATGTTATTTAAGGAATGTTTGTGCAAAATTTTATGCTTCTAGATTTTAAACCCAGTAGATTCCAGCTGTGCGTTGCTAGATCAGTCAGTCAGCCAGTTAGTTTTTTCTTTGATTGACCGAGCGAGCGAAGCGAGCAAGGTCTCTGAATCAAGTTGGGGACGAAAACATATTGTATGTATGTATATATGTATCTATGTTTGTACCGGGATAACTGCCGAGCCGATGATCCAATTTTAATGAAATTGGGGAGGCATGTAAGAAATATCAATAGAATATTCAAGTTCGTTGGGCAACAAAATTGGTTCAGTAGTTTTTAGGGTTCCGTAGCCAAATGGCAAAAACGGAACCCTTATAGATTCGTCATGTCTGTCTGTCTGTCTGTCCGTCCGTATGTCACAGCCACTTTTTTCCGAAACTATAAGACCTATACTGTTGAAACTTGGTAAGTAGATGTATTGTGTGAACCGCATTAAGGTTTTGACGCAAAAATAGATAAAAAACAATAAATTTTGGGGGTTCCCCATACATAGAACTGAAATTAAAAAAAATATTTTTCATCAAACCCATACGTGTGGGGTATCTATGGATAGGTCTTCAAAAATGATATTGAGGTTTCTAATATCATTTTATTCTAAACCGAATACTTTGCGCGAGAGACACTTCCAAAGTGGAAAAAAGTGTGTCCCCCCCCCCGTAACTTCTAAAATAAGAGAATGATAAAACTAAAAAAAATATATGATGTTCATTACCATGAAAACTACCAGCGAAAATTGGTTTGAACAAGATCTAGTAAGTAGTTTTTTTTTAATATGTCATAAACTGCAATTTACCTTTCATTTAATCAACTCAAATATAAAAATAAAAAAATACTACAAGACTTTTATATTATGTTATTTGCTACTACGGAACCCTTCATGGGCGAGTCCGACTCGCACTTGGCCGCTTATTTAAATATTAATAAAAAAATGTCCGCGATTATGTAGCGAACGAAACCATAGCGTGTTCTAATTTTGGATAGCGCCATCTAGGTGTTATTTAGGAAACTGAATTGCAAATAATAATCGCGAGGTCTAAGGTCGCGACGAACTACTACTATAAGGTATATAGATTGTTGACTAGCTATTCATGACCATTCTCTACTTTGCCCAATTTAGTCGGGTAAAATTTTGTGACCAGGTTCGATCATTTTTATTACCTATTCAGTGAAAATATCGGAGCTATGGAAAGATCTAAAGAGCGCGGTGAACATTTATTTAGTTTCAAGCTATGAAATACAGATACACGAAATCTACAACTCACAGAGCCACAATTTAAAACCATTTCTGCTCCTGTGAACCTAGAGTTCTGGCAGTGGCAACTTTCTTTCTTTTATTGTACAAGTGGCTATCAATGGTGTCAGATTTCAATCCGCCTAAAGACATCTGACATATTTTGACAACTGCCATTAATGATGACAACCAGGGCCAATGGCTCAACGTGCCTTCCGAAGCATGGAAGAGCTCGAGAAAATTGTATGCCACCTATTATGGTCTGATCACCCATCCAGATGCGGACCACCGGTGTCAATTAACTTGTGATATTACGCATACTCCCGGCGGTCCACCGAGCGCCGCGGACATGAGGCAGTGACACGGTCGCTTGTTGCAGGAGGGGCGCGCCAAGCTGATCGCGGCCGACAGCCAGGCCGACGTGGAGATGTTCCGCCAGGACACCGTGCACCACCAGGAGAGCGTCGAGGTCTACTAGCGAGCGCCCGGCGCGGGCGGCTTACAGCGCTGGGCGATATACGGGGAAACTAAACTGGTGTAGGATAGCAGCTCTGTTTTCTCGTAAGGCTAGGTTTGAAGAAGCAAAGAACTTCTTTCAAAATCATAAAATAAAGTCAATTCAAGATATTAGTCTCTTATTAGCATTTCTTTGAGCTTCATTCAAACGTATTGAAATACCACAGTTACAACATGAAGATAATGACTTTAAAGTAAAATTTGAATCAGATGATGATGTCGAATTTTTTCGTAGAACAAACTATAAAAATGCTATTATTTCCCTGATTTTGAGGATGGCAAACTGTGTGTCTAACATAATGTTTATATATCTGTTATTTATTGTTGGTATACGAGCATCCTCGGGCTTGCATCTAATGCACGCAGAAGTGGAAAGATTTAGTTTTATAATACATGTTATCATAATATACCAAATAATCTATAAAATAGCAATAAAATTCCTGTTATGTAAATAGGATAAGTATGATAATAAGTAAATACTTATATTTTTATCCAATAAATAAAGAGGTTAGTATTACTTTGTTTTCATTACAGCTTATCTACTTGTACGTAACATGTTTCCTTTTTTCCAGATTTCATCGAAAATGAATACAGCATATGGATTAGCATGAGTTAACGGGTTGCTCACGTAGAGAGCAACCCGTTAACCTAATGTATGTGTCTCACGTTAGTTTTCAGCCAAAAAAATCTTTGTTAAGATTGTCCGAAATGGCATTAGGTGTACAGCAATCTAATAATATATACTTATGTTTTATTTACATTGCAAGCAAATTATATGAATGCTTTTGGCAACGGATATCAAAATGGCTTTAAATCGTTGTCCACCAAAAGGTTACAGGACATGAGACTAAGATGAGGTTCTAGGGTATAGATGGGGTTCTCGTGAAACAAAACCACGTGTGTACTTCCAAGACAACCTTTAATCTCATCCAAAATAAACGTCAACAGTAGGGCGAACTCTTTGAGTTGATTTAAACTTTATAATAACAAATCACCTCTCTTACAAAGTAAATTACCTATTAATATCTACAAGTTCACAAATATGTCAGTCTGTCGATAACTAAACGCCGAGAAATAATTGATATAGTGTGATACGCCTCGTTTGCCCGCCGCGCCTGCAGCGCGCTTCTCTCTTTCATGGTTGTAACTAAATACGTTCAAATAACCATAATGCTAAGTAAGTCTTTTCTATATTACACAGTTTCACTGACAACTTGTTTCGACAATTTTCAACATCTGAGTTAGGTTATTTGTTTCTTCATCGAATATAAGAAAACAAGTGTTTTGAACGTCATCGAAAAGCAAAAGTTTGACGAAGAATATATGTACATTGGTTAAGTATTTTGACACATTTCAATTTAAATACATCATATCTACACATATATTATCACGCCTGTTCTCCTACAGGGGTTGGCAGAGGTTATACAGATACATGAGAGACCTCTCTTGCTTTGTGTACACTTGTCACGTCTTCCTGCTTGCTGTCTTCCTGCTTCCGGTTACGATTCTGACCCTTCCAGATTTAAATACCCGAAAGTATGGGTACATGACTGGGTCAAAAATAAATTATTCCGTACAGTTCATAAAATAAAACATCACAAAATTGTGTCATTTTTCATTAATCATATAAACTTTCAACATGATTTTAGATTTATTAATACAGAAAAAAAGATTTTAAGTTCCTAATTTGTCTCAAAAAGAGCATGACGTCACTTTTGTATACAATTCCTTAGAAAATTCTTGTTTTGACGTTTAGAAAAAAAGTGTCTGTTTTGACTTGTTTTCATCTAGCGGATTGATCGGCAAATGAATACTGAAAGTGAGGAGAGGCGCAGACGCAGCTCAGCAGAGGAGCGCGCCGACCGCGATTATGACGAGCTTTGTTAAACTATACAGCTTATGATATGTGACAAAAGGATATGTCGCTCATTGTAACAATGAAAGTAGCACCTAGTTTAAAAGATTCGAGGAATCAAACGAATTCACTCATAATGTGAAAACGCGAGGTAACCAAAGTATTGAAACAAGTTCTATTTCATATCTCGTTCTCTTGACGGATTTAAAGATATGTTTTGTGATAGATATGTATCGTTTTATTCCAATAAATAGTGACAGTAACTTATAAGAGCATTACAGCGGTCACGCGGTCGACCGCGCCCCTCATAGCCACTAAGCCGATTTAAAACCTTAAGAGTCAAGTACAAACATTATTTACATAGATTTATTCGATTTATACAGATAACGAGAATCCATTTATCTATTGATTATCAATACTCAGTAGATTCGACTAGAGACTGGTAGACATGTAAAAAAGTGGCAAAGACTCAGTCCTTAAACTAGTATTTACATCACAGAGTTTAAAAACAAAAGTACAGATAGTCTTCCACTTGAGAGGCGTGGAGACCCCCGAGCTGGTGTAGCGCGGCGTAGCCTCGTAGTGGTGCTACGAGGTCACGGAGCGTGGCGTGACTTCGTAGCGCACGCTATACGTTCGCGTAGCGTAGCCTCATAGTGGGTGCTACGAGGTCACGGAGCGTGGAGTGGCTTCGTAGCGTATGCTACACAGTCGCGTAGCGCGGCGTAACCTCGTAGCGTATGCTACAAGATCACGTAGCACCTTAGTTACCGCAATACTATGATATACAGATGTAGCAGCTGCAAATTTCTCTAGTAAAATTGACTATTTTCTTTTTGAATCCTCGTAACACCGGTCGTCTTATTGAAAGAACCAAAACAGTGACGGCGCAAAAGTTGTACACCGCAAATATGACATTGGTTATAATTAGGACGCGTCGCAACTTAAATTTCCAAAATTTTAAAATTTTATAAACAATTTAATGCAGTTCTTTCAAACAACCGGTGCAACAAGTTCTGTGAGTGAGGTCGGAGGTCTTCACGCGAGCGGAGTCGCGTCCGCCGGCGCCGCTACCTACCTACACATGTACAAGGACAGCTCTCCAGAAATGTACAATGGAACAAAGCCGCCTCCGCCCGCACACACGCACACATGCACACACACACACACCGCCACGGACAACTATGCACAAACACTGGGAACTTTAGGCCAGCATTATATTGCCAGACAAAGATATGGAAGTTACGCGCCGAGGGATAATGTAAACTAGACAACAGAATTAAAGACATTAGTTTGACAACTCAAATTGCTTAAAAGTTCCGTAAAGTTGGGACGATGTCGTAAATGCGGAGTGTTAATTATATTTCCGCGTCATGCAAAATGTGCGTCGTTCGTTAGTGCGGTGAATCACAACGCACAATGTTAGTACACACGATTTTTTAAAAAGGTTTGAGAGTGATATTTACATTGATTTTGCCAGTTTAATTTTTGATATGAACCCTTTACTAATCTAATATTTAATAAACCTTGTCCAACTAAATTCTCAATTCTGAGGTTGTCAATGATATGTTTGATTCCGAGTGTACAATAATTGCCAGTTGCTTACATTTACGAGACTAACGTATATTTTTTGTTCTTTGGCTAGCTCAGACCAACCACAATTTAAAAAAAATGATTTTCACGTGTATTTATTACAATAAGTAAGACAAGTGGAGTGTGCGCGGGGCCGGCAGCAGCGGCTGTGGACTACAGCTAGTCTAGTCCATTCGTAATACACATGTCTTTATGAGTTACTAATTTACATTGCCCGCTTTGTAATGAACAATCCGAAAGTCATCTTCACAAAACAAACAATGTATACAATAACCGACACTGAATGAAAACATGTGTATTAAGGGCTATGAGGTGGACTAGTGGCGAGCTAGACACAGGACTCGGGGATCCGGTGGTCGAGCAGCTTCTCCTTGATGGCGTCGACGTTGAGGTCGGCGGCGCGCAGCGTGGCGCTCGCGCTGCGCCCCAGCGCCGCCGCGCCCGCGCCCGCGCCCGGCTCCCGCGCGCGCGCTCCCCACGTCCACGACGCGCCGGGCCCGTTGCATGCCTGCACATTAAAATAACAATATTATTTTTTATAGTTATCAGAATATTTAAATTTACCCAAGAAATATATGACACGCAAAAATCTTTCGACTTCCATGCAAAACGGTCAGTTGATGTTTGTACGGGGCTGTTCATTTTATAGGAATTCGCAATATCCCATCCCAATACCAACTAATATTACGAATGTCAAAGTGACTCTTGTACATTTTTTTGTTTGTTTCTCTTCACGCTTCAACCACTGAACCTATATCGATGAAATTTGATATGAACTTTGAAATTCAGGAAAGGACATAGAGAAAGTTTTTAATTCGAAATTCATGTAGAAGTATTTTGGTTTTAGTTATCGACATCAAGAACTCAGTGAGAGTGCCGCTAAGTAAGCTCTATTATCCCGTGCCTATCTTTGCGTTCAATAGCTAAATCAAGTAAGCGATAGCATAACTCAGAAACATAAGGTGGTATCTGTGTTAGTATCTGACTTTAAAGCGTGTTCTATTGTCCGTCCAATCAGCGCTGCTAATTAGGACTCGGACATTACCTCCTGCGTGTAATGTCGCTTATCGCCGCATCTGAATTAACCGCGGCATTGTGTCCGCGCGATAACAAGAATTAAAACTAATTCAGGCGACGAAGGGTGCGAGCGAAGGTGACACAAAAGAACCGCCTGATAAAACTATCACCGCCTTAATTAAAACGTCCCTTGTTAGAGCTCGCAGACAATGGCGCCTTATATAGCTAGTTAAAAATCGGGCGGAAAAGGTGAATTTATCGCCGAGAGACAATTTTGTACGGACAGCGCTTCGGGCGTTTTTGCAGAGGTAATTTCCTGTCGAACCATAAAATTATAAGCATCGATATTCGCTCTCGCGTGGCACTCGTCCAAGCCGGCCATCGCGAGGTGGCGCGACAGGCGACGTGACAACGGCCGGCGGGTGCTGCGGGTCTGAGGTGGGATTGTGAATACGTCTCTTAGTCACCACTCGTAAAATGCTTTTATTGTTTTCTATGAATTTTTACGCAAACCCGATTGAGTAGTACCTATACTTCAATATGTATAAGATAGCAATTCTCGAACGGTCCAAATCTTTGGCGCCAATATGCGCAGGCAATTGAGAAAATGTAGAAAAGAGGAATTATTTGAGGCGCAGCTGCAGTTTAGTGTCCGGATGCGTGATCTAGTGAACAATAAGTGTCTGGCCTGAATAATAGTCTTTTCTTTCTGAAAATTGGTCGCACAAATCACGCGTCACGCGCCCGCAGCACTCGGGGCCGTAGGACGCCGCTCGCAGTCTCGTACAGTCTAGTTGCGATAGAGCTCTCTCTTGTCATGGTATTTACTGCCGTAATACATCTCGACAGACGACTCAGATTGATAGAAGGGGCCGACAACACCATTACAGTAAGCGAGCACCTACCGAAGGTAACTTTCAGCTAATTGGCTCCCAACTCGATTAACATTAACTCGACTTAGATTCGCCGACAAGGCAGTATTAAAATTCAACTCGTTCGTTACTTTATCGGTTCGTAACTGAGTTAAATGAACTTCCATGTTTCTATTTGATGAGGACTTTTCAAAGTAAATTCGGGACGGAAGTTTCATGCAAATACGATAAAGTTTGATGTCAGAAGATCTCGAAATATTTAAAACTTGGCAGCGAGGTTCGGTGCGGTTTCATGTTGGTAAATATTTCAATTCAGCGCCGCGATATCCGAACTTATCCCAAGTGTGAACTAGCGGCCGCAATCGAAACTTCGCGAATTAAAGGAGCGGAGCGGAGTGGAGAGGAGCGGTGGAGTGCGGCGGAACAATGTGCGGCCGCGACGTCAGAAGATTTGCTTTATCAATTATAACTTTCCGGCGTACTTAGCCCCTGTGAGAATGAACGGTAAGATGGAATAGCTAATGAATATACTTGTCTAACACATTTTGTCAGAGCCCTGCTTAAGACGAAAAACAATCTGCAGTCCAGTTACCTAAGTACTGAATTTTCAAATAATTCAAAATTTTGTAAAAGTACCGGGTACTATACATTAAACTTACTGTTTGTAATATTTATAGTAAGTAAGTAAGGGGCGCTCTTGAGTCGAACTTCCGTTAGTTATGTACGACATACCGCCGTCTTTCCACCAACGTATTCTGGAAAAATGTAACTGACAGTACCGCGGACGCGGCTCTCCAGGGACACACATGTGGAGAAATATGACGCAGTATTTGAGATATAAAGGCGGTCAAATGGAGCAACTGCGAATGAGCTGTCACTCGGATGGACGAGGCGTCGTCGCCGGCCCGGGGGCGCCAGATAAGGCGCGCGAAGTGTCGCGCCGGCAGATAGTGGACGCGCCCCGCGGGACACGCTCAAAAAATGCGACGCTGTATCCGTGACAACGTAAAGACGGTTATTGCGATCGCTTGGTAAAGATTACTCCGCCCCGCGCGCCCGACCCGCCCAGAGTTAAAGAGAACACGGAATAGACACAATAATACAACGATAATAGACTAACTACTACTATACAACTATTTCTTCCTATTTCCTCTCGCGGGTTTACTAAAAGAAATTTCTTTAGAAATAAGTAGCATCTATGTAGGTACTATGTTTACTATTATAAGGCTTTATTTGTAAATTTTTCAATTGTACCCATAAAATAAATAAATAGAATTTGATGGGTATGAGATACAAAGATAGATACCTAGACTTCAAAATCTCAAGTGATACCAGTTTTTATCGTGTTATTTAGTAACACATAGCACGAGTCACTACTAACAATTGCTAATTGTAGCTGTTGTGATGAAAATCAGCGTTTACTAGAACGTAACGTGTCAACTATTCCGGGAGTAAATGACTTGCACTTCTTCTTCGAAATTTAACTATTATGTATACGCTAGCCTTAAAAGTGTAGTGAGTTGAAAAGTTATCCTTCTGTCCTCTCGCAATGTCGTGCACGGACTCGCCGATCGTCCACATAAAGTAAACGACGGCTAACTTTAAGTAGATAAAATCGTGCTAACTCGTAGTTCTTTGACAAGGCTTGCGGAGTTTATGTGGCTCCAGGCCGCTTTTATAGGCTCTAAGACGAGCGTATAAAGGGATGTCCGCCTATGAAATATTTTATCGGGACCGGCGCCGTAAAGTATCCATTAAAAGGTATTTATAGCGGGAATCGATGAGCTGGCACGTCATTTCATTGTACATCGGATGGTGAGACAGAAATATGGGAATCACACTGAAGTCGTATTCGTGTGCAATACAGTGGTGTAGATGCTTTGTATCACTAAAAGGTTAGATATTAGATAAAACAAATAAAAGATAGTCATCTAAGGGTAGTAATTCTGTGTTGTCACGGTCCAAAGAACAGTTAAAAAAAATGGTTACTTCATCATTCCAGATCCACCAGTGTTGTTGCAACCTACAAGTCGGTCAGGAGTTAGTACCACAAATGCCTTGGCAGCTACGTGAATAATATTTGTGTATTTATTTCGAACATAACAAAAACATTCGAAAATAACTTACGAAATAGAAATTGTATGTGTTACCTGTGCGAGCGGCGGCGGTGCGGTCCGCGCCGGCGAGGACACGGCCAGGCTGGGCGCGCTGGCGGCCTCACCTGGAACGAGGCGCAGTAGCTGGTCAGCATTGTACTAGACGATAGAGATCTTCGGATCTTTACATATAAGTTGTCTAAATCGGAGAATATTGCACGCCTCATAAGCGAAGCGTTGAGGTGGGTACTGCTGTCACTTCGCGCAAAACATCTGATTTTTCAAACTTAAAATGTCTTTATGTATCATACATTGCACTTGTAAGACAATATATACACACACATATTAAGAAAAAAACACTATTTTTAACACTCATGATATTTTTGATGTCATTTTTGTTATTTAAACTTGTTAAAAAACTGTTTAAAAAAGTTCTGTCTTGGACGTCCGTGTGTCTGTATGTGCGGAGGCTTTTCTTGTTAACACGATAACAACCGAAATACTTTACTAATCAAGTCTTTTTTTTCTCTTACGCTTGAGTATACTCAGGAATAGAACCCTTTCATTTTTCAGGGTCTGATTCGATGTGGTTTAATTGTTATTAAATAAACAAAAAAAATATCGACTCTTCTTCATAGTTTTAGTATATCTATATATATCTTTATAGTTCTATATGCGTAAGAATTAAAAAAAAATTATGGACCCTTTGAGGCGTGCTCTTTTGGATTTTCCAAACTTATTTAAATAATGCGGCGACGGCAGAAGCCAATAAGAAGCGAAAGTATGCGGCTTTGGAGAGCCCTATATTTTTGCTCCTTTTGCCGTGGATATCTCAGTATAATAAATTTGTAACCAATTATTCGGTACGGTTCATAAAATAAAATATTATCCATAAAAAAAGAAATTATTACAGTAAGCTTATAATTAGGGATATCGGTCTCGGAATGTTTTCAGTCCCGAGTCCAGTCTCAGACCTTTCCAACCCAATCCTGGGGCTCCCGGGAATTCTAATAACCATTTTTTCAAAAGGTAATAAAAACAGTCGTTTTTACTACTTATTTTAAAAATAATATGAAGAGGATGTATTTCAGTATATATACTGAACAACATCTTCTACGTAAGTACATATGTACATAAAGCATAATAAGGAAATGTGCATATTGCTGTCTGTTCATTTTTATTAATTTTGCAATCTTTACACCCGGATGCGAAACGTGGACAATATTTCCTATTTCGTTTGATCTCTGAATACGATTTCTATGATTGACGGCCCTTTGAGACCGGTAGGTATAGTTCGAGTCTCAAAGACCTTTTCAACCTACTTGCTATTACAATTTACCGATTATTAGAAGACGCCTGGACCGATTTAGGAAATTCTTTTTTTCTTTAAAAGGGCATAGTTGTCAAATTGTCTCAGAAGTTTTATCAAAATCGACTCCATGTTTGATCACATCTTTGCCTTAAATGTGTGGTGATCAATCGAGGTTTATATTTGGAAAATAGTAACAAACAAATAAGTATAATTCTACTGCAGCCAGATAAAAAGTGTAGAGTATCATCGAGTAGTCGATTGATTTGTACATTTCGCCATGGGAAAATCAGATGTAGGCTAGTTTAGCTCGCGCCATTGAATGGCCAGTACCCGGAAGTGTTGCGATTGTTCCGGCGGCGGACGTGACGACGCGACGCAGATAAGACGGCGTGATTGATCGGCGTGACGCGGCCGCCCGTAATTGGACGGCGCCCACCGCAGCGCAGCAGCGACGCGACAGAAGGTCGTCTAGCCTAGTGCTGCAGTGTAGTGGTAATCCGATGGTTGAAATTTATTTCAGACTGACCAGATATAAACTTCAGTAAATCAAGTTGCAAGCTTAAAGATAGATTGTCATTTATCTTATACCTTTAAACGAGCAATTCTTGTATATATATATATATATATATATGTTTATTTATACATTTCTGTGATCTCGAAAACGGCTCTAACGATTTCGCAGAAAATTTGTATACAGGGGTTTTCGGGGGTAAACAATCGATCTAGATTAGTTTTATGTTTGGGAAAACGCGTGTTTTCGAGTTTTCATGCGTTTTTCTTTCCACGCAGAATATGGTCGCTAATTTCGTCGCGCCGACCGCCTTGCTTTTAGCTCAGCGGTTAAAGATACCGACCGCTATAAAGAGTGTTACGGGTTCGAATCCCACTCGGTGACTTACTTTTGTTTTTTTTTTATGTTTAAGTTTATATATAATTTTTTATTTTGCATTGTTTTTGGACAAGTTTAAAAAAAATTAGTTAATGTTTGAGATGTAACCGAGCAAAGCTCAGTCGCCCAGGTACTTATAAACAAACGCGAGCAATCGCAGATCACATTAAAGTAAGGAGAGATTCACACCAAAATGATACCTAAAATTTATTAATGGAAAGAAATTATCATCTTTTTTTTATTATCATTGTAAAGTCCTTGAGGCGTAAGCTCAGCTTTGTCTTAGTGTGAGTGAGCGCCAAAAGTAGTCAGTCAAAAAATACATAATAATGAATCAATGTTTTATTGTATATACGTATTTAAAAAGATACGTTATTGTGTTAATTTATTTTATTATATTATTAACTTTTTTTCGCTTCTTAGATTAGGTTAATCATAATATATCTATTTCTATATTATTTAAGAGATGTTTTTCTCCGTGAAGTATGAATTTTCTTCCATTTTTCTCTCTCCATTGCTATTTGTAATATATTTATAAAAAGTAAAATATAAAATATACTACAAAATATTTATCATATAATTTATTATAAATGTAAGTTTTTTTTACTAGTAATTCAAATATTCAATATTCAGAAAAACAATGGAACGTTAAGCTGTTAGAGGTACCAAATGTAAAGGTGAAGGTGGAATGTGTGAGGCAGGAAGATGATACGCGAGGGCCGTGCCGTGCCTCAGGTCGATTCTCAACTACATTATCTGTGTGCACTCACGCAACTGCAAAGCTGAGCTTATTTATCGAGAACTGTACCTATATGAAGTTATGTCTGCATGAGGTGTTTACCTTCTGTTCATATTTACTATGGTTAGACCGCACCTCTGCAGATTTGATTTCTTTGGCTTACGAGCCGCATTTCCTGACATGATGACTCATCGCAAGATTGACGGACTTTTTACGATTTGAATAATTCTGTTTGCAAATTAGTAAAGAGTAACAACTAAGTCTTGATTAAGTACTTATTCTAGGTAAATAAGTATTGCTTGACAAAAAAAACTCAAGTCTATATATTTATTTTCTTCTGTCAACAGTTCATCGATAAGCAATTGCCTTGTGTCATCATAGCTTTACCGAAAACCAAAAGTAACATTTAATTATTAAATCACGATATCGTGGTTGCAGATAATCTCTCAGTGAGGTTTATTTCGAGATGTACGATGGCGGGGGGCGGGCGCGGGCTCACCGGGGACAGCCACCGGCCGGACATAAATAACCGGATCCGGCCCGAGGTCCGGAGATCGGCCGAGATTTATCCGCCGGGAAAAAACCTGATTAATCACTACATTCAAAGACGGAGGCGAGCGTAAGTCAGGACACAAGAAATAATTAATTGGCTCGCCCGCCCGCCCCGCGCCCCGCGCCCCGCACCTCGCTGCCCAGTTTATTCAAATAGCCTTCATTAACAGCTTCACTCGACCTCGTCGCGCCGCATTCATATGTTTTTACACTTTATACGACGTGACGTTGTTACAACTCCTGAATGATAACTTTAAAGGTCAAAAACACGCAGTTTTACAGTATGAGTAGTTCTAATGGGAATTTCAGTTAAACGAATGATTGTATCTTATTCTCATGGCTATATATTAAACTTTTGCCCTTTTTCCAGAAAATGGACGTTAAAACAAGAAGGTACCTAATATCTAACGTTACGTAAAGGTGTGTCCACTTTTTCTTTCTCATCCTTACATTCCATCACTATCATGTTTTTATCTGTAATGGGATAGACAGAGTTCAGGGCTCAATGTGGGCTTAAAATTGTAAAGTAAGTCCGGTATGACAGATTGTCATACTGGAGTTACCGTCAATATAAACATTATATAAGTAGATAGGTACGTCCAAAAAAAGAGGAGGTTATCATTATGTCGACGCCTGGACTGGATTTAGATAATTCTTTTTTTGTTTGACAGGGTATGCTTTCGAGATGGTCACATATAAATTATATCAAAATCAGTTGTGTAGTTTAGGGTCGGTCAGTCGGTTTTTAATTTTGATCAACTATTACGAGAAGCAGCTAGTATTCTGAAGTAATTTTTTTTATCGACATTGAAAAATAAAAATAGAAATAAGTTATCTCTATAGCTCCCTCTAGTAAATCGGTTTATGCAGCTTTGTGCTCGAGTTTGGCCACAGCAGTCGTTGCCGTCGCGGCGCACCGCGGCGGCGCGCGTTTGTTTTCAATCGCTCCGCCGCGCCGCCTGAATATTCACGAACATCAATATTCATGGCCACCAGTGGGCCGCCGCACCGCCGCAATTGACAAAATATTTTCAATACTTTGAACTTCAAGTGCATGCTTTTGCAAAACCCATCACATCTACTAACTCACGTCAAATTTAAACAGACATTTTTTGATTCGGTGTCAGACATTCAAGCTACTTAAAATCTCAGCTCGAAGATTATAGCACTAGGTGTCGTTGGTTTATTTGGCATATACATACCTGCATGTGGTCTTCTAATGTGCAAGTATTATTTGTTAAATGTACAATGATGTACCTTGTAGATACTTGCGTTGATCTTGTCTTTCATAAGCTCATTAAAAAGGTATCTCTTAATTAAAAATTCAATACTTAATTAAATATAAAGCTCAAGATACTAATTGGTTCGACAGGAACTTTGTTTTTTGTTTTACATTTTTTATTAAGAATTAAATGTTTTGTCTGTTACATTGTATCGTAAGCTTATGTAGAGCCCTTAGCAACTCATCTTGACTCAGAGATAGATAGCAAACGTTTTTAACGAAGCAACGAAATGGTGCTTCACGAATTTACGATATATTATTCCATCTACATTTCCAGTAAGGAATGTTCACTTACCGCCGCGAGCGCAAATGCAGCTCGTGTCCATTGGATTTACGACGGCGCACGCGGCCGCGATCGGAAGGCAATTTGCGCTCCGCGGGACTGAAATATTTTTATAGGCTTTGTTTGCGGCGCGGCGCGGTGTGTGTGGCTGCCGGTACAGGGGAAATTGAGGGCAGAGCGTACGACGGCCATTTCAATAATTATAACGTAAAGCGAGCTGCGATTACGCGCCGGTGCCATGCTACGGGGGCTGGATAAACTGTTGCTTCTATGCTAACGTGACTATACACTCCTAAAACTCACCAACTTTATTATTCACTTATTTTATCTATTGCCTTACCACATTTTAGTTGACCAAACATATACATGTATGTACAAGTTCAGATCACACATGTTATACGCATATACGAATCTCAATATTCACACCTGGTTCTCTAGACAAGCTTGCGCCAATTTGCGTAGAATGAAAGTGGTCGAAGAAAAAAGGTCGAACTAAACAACGGTTATGAGAAGCTTCGCCTCTCTTAGCTCTGCACGCAATCTACTTCTTTCAACCCGTGGATGTGACGCTGGCGGAATTATGACAGCAATAATTCGACCGACGGCATTATAATAATACGCGGCTCGTTTGCCGCGGTCGGTCTGCGGCATAGACAGGCGCAAATGCGTCTCGTCGTCAATGTGCACTCTTCGGATACACATACATACCATCACGTCTTTATCCCTAATAGTGACAGACAGAGCGTTTTAGGTCTTGCAGCTCAAATAGAGATAATAAGGCAAATAGAGCCAATCTCAAGCAAAGGCCACTTTAGGGTGATTGTGAGCGAGGAGGTAGAAAAAGGAATCAAAGTTGTGATGGGTCTCTAGCCACTCGAATGAACTCGAGCCATTTAAATTTCGCCCATTCCCTCGATCGCCTTCTACGATCTACGCGCGAACAGAAGCAGTCTTTTCTCCTAGACCAGCATGGAAGTAACATAAGCTCTTCGGACACATGCTACTTACTTAGATAGTAAGTAAGTATCACTCTTCACAGCTTTCGTTCTTTATAGTGATGATCTTCTTTTTCTGATTGAACTTTATGTTCAGGTAAATTTCATCATTCATCATTATGCAATGTCTCATCGATACACAAGCAATATAAATACCTCTTCACCCATCTCAGCTCTAGAGTGAATCAGTATAAGTGCCACATTTGCTATGGGAAGTATCATGCTGAACCTGACTGACTCTTGGAAATAATCTTAAGTTTCCCTTCTGCAACTATCTTTATTTGGTGCGTGTAGTCATTAAACTGATTTACATGCCTTTTTAATTGCTAACACATACGCCGGGCACTTCCAGCGGGCTATGCCCATGTGCTATTTATCAACGCGAATTCTGCTGCCGATTTATTGGCTTTTATTTAAATTGATGATCATACGCAGCAGATTCAAGCTTAGTGGTCAAGCTTATTCTCTTTTGTGAGTCGCTATAATTGTTCAAATCTAAAAACCGATTTCACCCCCCCCCTAATAACTCAACCGATTTTGATAAAATTCCTATGGGATCATCTGACAAGATAACAATACCCTTTAAAAACAAAAAGAATTTTCCAACTCAGGACAGGCGCCGCCAGTTCCAAACAGCGAAGTCTTAGTAATAGGGTCCCGTTTTTCCCCTTTGGGTACGGAAAGAGTCGTGATTTGATAATTGGCTTCAACTACAAAGTTTTCTTAGCTGATCCTTGCTGGCTATGTAGGTGCTATGTAGTCACCGGCTCATAAGTGGATAAATTACGTAGCATGCTGGTTTTGTTATTAGGTCTTGCTGTTCTTTTCCCTGACTTAACCGTTCCTTTACCGCCAATACCAGACACAATAGTAAGACAATGGACGTGGACGTTTATTATTGTCGTGCGGGTCTTGACCGGTTAACTAATAACAACGGATTTGAATCCCATTCTTTGTGTCCGGATAAATGAAAATGAAATGTTCTCTAGAGTTTATTTATGTCATTTCCATTTGCATGTACGAATAAGCAAAAGTAAGTGTATTCTTTTAGTAGTATTAACAAGAATTAGAATATTTCTTAAATAATTTAAAAACTGAACACCGCCCATGCTTCCCCTACATCCCACCTACTAGCAGCGACGCGGTTGCACGAGGAACGCAGTGCGCGAGCATTAGTTGCGGCCGCGGCTGGGAGGTGGCGGCTCACGCCTCAGGAAGCGATTAGCCACGGCCTTAGCTAATCTGCGCCTTTCAAATTCAACTTTTATAGATAGATAGATAGATAAAACGTTTATTTGTGAAAACTGCACAAACACAATCACACACAAAGAAATACACGAATTATTTTTTAGAACATCAAGAACAAGTTTTTAGCGATGTGATGTGTATGCTGCAGTTGCACAAAAGGTCGTAGGCTCAGCGACAATATTGCTCAAAGAGCAATGCGCTGATTTTCAGCTAAAACCTTAGGTATAGGTGCAAGTGCGATCAGTTGTGAAGATTGTTAAATTAACGTGTTAAAGACAAGAATAAACTACAAGTCATATAGATACACAATAAATAAATATACGAAGTACGACATAATACAATAATTCTAAATGTGGGTAGTGCTGTTGTAGTGAAATTTAAGAAAATAAAGTTTTCCGCTGATATTATTGCACATCAAAAGCGTGTCCCGAAATAAATTGAACCATATTATAATTTAAAGTTGTGTTGGCATGTCAGCAACCGTTACCGGCGACTTGTTGGATTGTTGTGTTTTTGCTTTTCTAGCAGGTGAGTGCGTATTTGTTTTTTAAATGAATATTTAGTTTGTAGTTTGATTGGCGGAGGTATGTTGTTCCAACATTTAGTCGCCTGGTATCGGAAGCTGCCTCTGAATGCAGCAGTTTTATGTCCATGAACAAGCAGTTGGGGTCTACAAGATCGTGCATTTAACTTGTTATAGAATTTAAGTTTACAGAAGAGATATTCCGGTTTTTTACTTTTAATTACTCCAAACAGCAAGGTAGCCAGATGTAATTGTCTACGCGAATTCATATTTAGCATGGACGCATTGTTAAGATATGGAGTGATATGGCTTCGTGGAGGAACATCAAAAATAAATCTACAACATGCATTCTGAGCTCGCTGCACTAGGCGACGGGTTCTCTCCAATAGACGTGGTCCGTAAACCAAATCTCCATAGTTAAGTCGTGATAAAATTAACGACTCGCAAAGCCTAATGCGTACCTCTTCAGATAAGATATTACGCACCTTGTAAAGGACTTTCAGACGGAAAAAGCAGTTCCTAACAACCTCTGACACATGGCTTTCAAATCTTAGCTCACTATCTATTATAACCCCTAGATTTTTGACCTCAGCTACCCTATCAATGGGTTCATTATTTATTGTTATAATAAAATCGATGTCATTGATTTTAGCTACCTGCGCCCGCGACCCTAGAACAATGGTTTTAGATTTTGAAGGATTAAGAGCCAAGGAATTTTTGCGTGACCAGTCAGCAATGCTCTCTAAGTCCTCGTTCATCTTTTGCGCTACAGTCAATATTTCTTGAGGGGAACCAGATAAGTATAGCTGGACATCATCTGCATAGCAATGATATTTACAGTGTCTAATTACCTTTGCAAGATCAGCACTATAAATAACAAACAGAAGGGGCCCAAGGATAGATCCCTGTGGGATTCCACGATTCACAGGCTGAGCTTCCGAAACGATACATGAACCATCATCTTTTAACAGTTTTACCCGTTGAGTTCGACCGCTCAGATAGCTATTAAACCATTGGACAGAATGGTGGTCTAGCCCATAATAAGATAGCTTGGAGAGGAGTAGAGGATTGTCAATGCTATCGAAGGCCCGAGAAAAATCCAAGAGTGTCATGATAGTTCCACGACCATTATCTTGCTCAGCCAGTACGTTGTCCGTTACATCCAATAAAGCTGTGACAGTACTATGAGTCTCGCGAAAACCAGATTGAAATATTGGTAATATATTATTTTCCTCAATGTAGCTTACTAGTTGTACTTGGGCAGCCCTTTCCAGGACTTTAGACAGAAATGGTAGTAGGCTTATTGGTCTAAGATCAGAGAGACTACTAGGGTTATTTGTCTTAGGAATAGGGGTGACTAGAGCTTCTTTCCATTGGTGCGGAAATTTCCCTGTTAACAGTGACAAGTTGACGATTCTAGTAATTATACCTAAGGTAGTAGGCAAAGTCAAAATAATCATGTCTCTGCTTATTCCGTCAATACCGGCTGCATTCGATTTTATGGTCATTATAAACTTAGCTACGTCAGTCTCAGATACAGGTTGAAATTTAAAGGTGGAGTCACTAAAACGATTATATTCAAAATATGTCAAGTTAGATAAATTATTAGTCATGTTAGAACCGGGAACATTAAGAAAATGATTGTTGATAGCATCAGGATTGTCAAATGTATTTGGTAATGTGTCATTTTTGCTAGGATCTATGAGAATTTTTTCTTTTAAGTTTTTCCAAAACGTTTTACTGTTGTTTATTTGAGAATTTATATGAAAATTAAAGTATGCGGCCTTTTCTTTTGCAATACTTGTTTGAACCAAATTCTTTAATTGTTTATAATAAACTTTATCAGCTTCAGATTTAGTATCGCGATGTTTTTTCCGGGCTTGGTCACGAAGATCTATCATGAGCCTGCAGGTGTCGGTAACCCAGGGTAAAGAGTGGGAATAACTTACTTTAGTTTTCTTAACGGGGGCGTGTTTGTCAAATATATTGAGCACATGGGTATTAAATACATCAACCAATACGTCAACATCAGTCAAATCACACAATGAATTCCAGTCAATAGATAATAAATCTTTATTAAAAGCTTCCATATCTATGTTCTTTATAGGACGATGATATATATATTTAGGTGGTATTTTAGCTTTCTTTATGTGTAGCTCAACATTAACCATTGCGTGCCCTTCTTCGCTACCCGTGATTTTAGTGACCGACACGTTACGCACGGGGGCGTTGGTGCATACCACATCAATTAGTTTCGCCGAATGTTTGGTGAAATGTGTCGGTTCAGTGACCACCTGTTTAAGGTCCACACAATGCAAATAGGTATTGAATTTAAGAGTATCCGACGCATTGGTATCTAGCAAGTCTATATTAACGTCCCCAAGAAACACAACATAATCGTGATCAGAAAAATACACTGTAGATTCCGTCAACGCATCAATATACTTATCAACTTTTACCCACTGTGCCCTGTAAGCAGTACCTATTGCAAAAGTTTGTCCGTTTACACGCGTAGACAACCACATCTGTTCCAAATCGGCATCTGGATGCTTAACGACACGGGCGCGCAAGCCGCGCTTCACGTAAAATGCGACCCCACCCCCACGCCCCTCCTTCATATGCAAAGGACGCGCCGCAGTATGCAGCCGATAGCCGGGAGGAGCCGGCGCACGCGCCTCGCTGCCTGACTTAAGCCAAGTTTCATTGATTGCAACGATATCGGCTTGAAATCTATCCATTGCGATAAGGAAGTCTTCAGTTTTAGAGGGCAACGAACCAGGATTATATAAACCTAGCTTAAACTGCTTGCTTTTTGGAGCCATCTATGGGAGAAGTTGCAGATAAGATAAAAAGTAAGTAATCAATATGCGTGTATACATATGCAGTGACTTCCAGCTTGGAAGAAAGATATATATATAAGATAGACAATAAATAGAATATATTATGAAAGTGTTTTATGTAGATAATATCATTGGTTATTGAGAGGTGGTTAAACAAATGTCACGTTATTGGTATCTTAATACTTTCAGAAAATGAAGATTAACTCTACTTATAAAGATTGTTATTCATTTACAGAACATGGAAAAATGGACAGAGAAAGAAAAATTATTTTAAGTCTTGACAAGGATTATGCGCATGAACTTGCTGTTTAGCAATCCAACTACTGGATGTATACTGCTTATCATTTAGATTATATAGTTTTTATTTAAATTTCGCACGCAGGGCTGTAGTCTATTGATTATACGTCAAATTACCTGCAATCGGCTTTGGTCTTTGTTTTTACTTTTAGATACGATGACCACTGATAGTTCTTTTAGCTGGTCTACGTTAAGATCTACTATACAAGTTACAATTTTATTAATAAAGAGTACGTATTACGTATACTCACAGTAATTGTTGGGTATGAGGTCGGGCTCGGCGTCGTCGTGTTCGGGCAACTTGTCCGAGCAGCGCGGCGGCGCAGGCGGCGCCTTGTGCGCGGGCGCGCGCCGCCGCCGGCGCAGCGACAGCCGCGCGCCCGCCAGCAGCGCGCACACCGCGCCGCCGCACACGCCCGCCGCGCCCAGCATGCCGCCCATGCCCAGCGGGGCCTCCGACGCTGCGGACATCAATAATACATATTATAAAGAAAACAAAAATCTATTCGAGAAGAGTAATAACTAGAGCCCGGTATTTTGTCACACTGATATTAGTTTCTTGTATGTCACTGAATTATTTTAAAATAATCAGTATTACTGATAAAAATGCTATAAATAAACAATAAATATTAATATAGACTGAAATAAATATATATTAATTGAAATAAAGCTATGGATAAAAAAAAAGTAATAAAATTACTGGTATTCTTTAGTGACTCATTTGAATTTTCCCACAATAATTGCAAATAAGTGGCCAAGTGCGAGTCAGACTCGCCCATGAAGGGTTCCGTAGTAGCAAATAACATAATATAAAAGTCTTATAGATGTTTTTTTTTTGAGTTTTTATATTTGAGTTGATTAAATGAAAGGTAAATTGCCGTTTATGATTTATGACGAATTAAAAAAAAACTACTTACTAGATATCGTTCAAACCAATTTTCGCTGGTAGTTTTTATGGTAATGAACATCATGTATTTTTTTTAGTTTTATAATTCCCTTATTTTAGAAGTTACGGGGGGGGGGACACACTTTTTTCCACTTTGGAAGTGTCTCCCGCGCAAAGTATTCGGTTTAGAAAAAAATGATATTAGAAACCTCAATATCATTTTTGAAGACCTATCCATAGATACCCCACACGTATGGGTTTGATGAAAAATAAATTTTTGAGTTTCAGTTCTAAGTATGGGGAACCCCCAAAATTTATTGTTTTTTTTCTATTTTTGTGTCAAAACCTTAATGCGGTTCACATAATACATCTACTTACCAAGTTTCAACAGTATAGGTCTAATAGTTTCTGAAAAAAGTGGCTGTGACATACGGACGGACAGACAGACAGACAGACATGACGAATCTATAAGGGTTCCGTTTTTGCCATTTGGCTACGGAACCCTAAAAACTGTATTGATACCATTCTACATCGCTCGTGTAACTAAAGGATGTATAAGGTTTTTGTATAAAAAAAATATATTAATATTAATAAGACGATAAATTAAATATTTTAACTCTACAAAAATGTGATATCGGTGTGACTAGATAACGGTGACTAGAAATAACGTAGAATGTATCAGTCAGTAGCATATCTTCCCGCGCTGATCGCAAAAGTCAATTGAGCGTAAACTAAGTATATCTATTCTTCACTATTTTGATTCCCCTCAATACTCGCTCACGTACATTCTAGTCATAGCCTCGGATTTTACGGGTCTAGGCCTTGTCTACCCTGTTAGGGATAAAGCAAGTGCAGACTGATATGACTCATTTAGTTACTGTCACTATAACTCGACTTTGATTAATATTCCAAACTTTAAGAAAACGTGGAACTGCACAAGACTTTCCAAAATATTCATAGTAAAATGATTGAAAATCTAAATGAGATCAGTTAGTCTTATTAGTCCAATAAATTGCAAAGAGACCGTTGATCAGAGGAGCGGGACGGGAACTAAAAGCTTTTCGCATTTCCGCCGCTAATTTCTAAGCTAAATCGAGTTTCAATCAGGACTTAGTGAGGATAGAGCACAGAGGAGATACGTGCACAGACTAAGCTTTGTGCAAATTTTACGGTTTGTGAAATTCATTAATGGCAGCGCCCTAAAGGTTTAGCCAAAATGCCAGAATTGACTCTCTTTGACTATTCTAAGCTTACCGCAAAGCTTAGAATAGTTTACTTGAACAGCGTAGGTTTAGCACAGTGCAGTCATTAACAGGGTATAAACATATCTCTTCTCCTTGTTTTACTTTTATGTATCGGAATTTTTACAAAATACGTGAGTGGCTTTATGTACTGCGCTTTTTTACTTAGAGATTAGGGTTTTTTTAAATTCACCCTTATTTAATAATATCTATAAGAATTAGTCGATGAAAAAAAATGCATTACATTTTGTACAAATGGATTTAAGACAAACGTGCCACATCTTTGCCCTTGCGGTGACACTGTCGACCAGTTCAGTCACCACGGACTCTCGTGCACTAAGAGCGCCGGCCGAATGGCACGTCATGCTAATTTAAATAATATAGTACACCGCGCTCTTGTCACCATCGGGTTGCCAGCAATTTTAGAACCAAATGGTTTGGCCCGCGATGATGGCAAGAGACCGGATAGTATAACGCTTGTGCCGTGGAGGTTGGCAAAGCTGTTGATGTGGGACGCTACGTGTGTCGACACTCTGGCGGCCTCCCATCTTCACGGTACAAGCTCTAAGGCTAGCGCAGCTGCAGCCGCTGCGGAAACCCTTAAACGGCGCAAATATGAATGCTTAGGGAACGGCTTCATATTTGAGCCGTTTAAGGTTTAGACTTTAGGTCCGTGTGGACCATCAAATCACAAACTTTTTAATTTTTTTAACCAAAAGTTAGTCGAGGTGTCGGGTGACCAAAGGGCTGGCAATTATTTCGCCCAACAAATAAGCGTTGCCATCCAACGTGGCAATGCTGCCAGCCTTTTGGGCACTCTACCGCAGGGCAATGATCTGGGAAGACGTTTTCTATTTGTAAGGTTTTTCTTTTTATTATTATTATTTGTTAATTTAATTTAGATTTTAATTTAGTCGTTAACTGAAATTGTAATAAATAACTTATAAACCTTTGAAAAATAAAATAAACCTTAGATGGATAATTAGTAGTCTAATTAATTTAATCCAAACCATAATACGCAGCTTAGTGTCTACGTATGGCTCCTCTGCGACGGAGTGCACGGAGGTGGCACTCGTTACGCTCATAACTTAATTTCAGAGAAAGAAACTGCGCAGGACATGCCAGGAATAAAGCGGAATTGCGCTCGCTTGCTGCTTTTCGACTGGACTGGCATATTCAAAACTAGTGGGTAGTGTTGTTTATTGCTAATATTTTCAAATTGAGGGAGGGAGGCATGAAAACCAAAGATGCAGCGTAACTGTTGAAATTAAGTATGGTTAAAATTTTACACTTCGAAAAAGTACACAAGATTATATTTTAATGCTGTAGTCTGTACCAGTATAATCTATGTAGAGCTTACTTGCATAATCTTTTTCTTGTAAAATTAGTAACAGTCATCGTGTCAAAACTTCGCCAAAGATGTAAGGACGGAGTTGCGATGAGAGATGAGCTCGACGGAACAAAGCGGCGATGCGTCATTGTCGCGCGCGCGAACTTGTCCGCAAATCTGTTCAAGTTGGGAGTAATTAGCGCGCGGTTGTACGTGCGGCCACGGACAGCAAGATTTATGTTTTTTTATTTATTTTATAGAAAAATATAGACACAATGACGACGACAATTCACAAATTATATGTTTTTAACCCCCGACAAAAAAGAGGACGAGACTAATTTTGACGCTATCTGTGCCTGTCGATCTGTGTCATCGTAGCGCTCGAACGAATGGTCTAATTTCGATGCGGTTTTTTGACGTAAAAGCAAGTTCACTTGCGGTGGTTCTTAGCTATGTTTGATGAAAATCGGTTAAGCCGTTTAAAAGTTATTCTGGTTTAATGCTTGAAACTCGGGGTTGTTGTAGTTGTTAGTTCTACTGTTTAGTTGCTTCACTCATCACTAGATGGCGTTGACATATGAAATTATTAAAAGTTATTTTTTTATTTGCATGGCAAAAAAACTTGTTAAGATATCAAATCAAGATCAAGCCGTATCCTGGCGCAAACTGCATCGTGCAAAATTATGTAAATTGCACGGGAGTCCATTTCTTTACGCGAGGATGTCGGGACATATGTCAATCTATCAGTTGTGGTTACCGTGGACCGGAAACAAAGTTAAGACAACTTTGATTCTAATTGACAAACAACTGTCGACATAGCTTCGGCATTTACCGTAATTAGAGCCCCAAGATTATGTTGGTGAGCAAAATAAAAAAAATGCGATGCGACAGCCGGATGATTCATCTTCTTCACTCTTTGTATATACTTATTATCCAAAGGAATAAGAAATACTTATTACAAGTAAATAAATGCGAATCTATTCCCCATCCGTGGACACAAAGTAGCGGCTGCAAATCTGCTCTGCAGTAATTAGTTAGCGTAGCGGCGGCGGAGTTTGAGCCGAGAGAAGTACAAGCGACGACTACACTATTGACGCGATGTGTGATTGCACAACGGGTTTCGTAACTCAGTCAGTGTACACATAAGTACTAGTTTTGTTTGGCGGGAAATGCCAATTACAAGTCCTGGCCCCTCAACACAATACAGGGTACTGGGTTACTAGGGGTATGTAGTTTGTTTGATTGATTCATTTATCGGAAGCATACCTTCTCAAACTATATTTAAAAAGTCGATCGCATACAGTTATGGCAATATACCTAAGTCTTGCTGTCAATGACTGCAAAGTCTTTGTTCACGTGGATCTCTTGTATCCCAGTTCGATCAAGCCTAGGGATGTGGACTGGGTAAAAATATTTTTTTTCATTAAGTCCGTCAACTAGATTGTCCAAAATAATGGACCGGATCACTATTTATATGCATACAAATTTAAGCTATAATATCACAGCATACTGGTTTTATGCACAAACGTTTTTAAGCATAACGTCCTTTCGCATAATGAAGTATGCATAATAATTTTAAGCATAATGTACCTAAGCATAATCATTATTTAGCCCTAACATTTTAAAGCATAAAAGGATGTAAGTTGTTTTTGTGTATATATTAGTTTCGCCCTAAGCTAGAGTCGCTCGCTCGCTCGTGTTTTGGTCACAGGAAACCTAACTAACCTAACCTATACTCTGTGATTATGCCAATTAACATAATGCCGTAACAAATTAGCTTTAAATATAATTATGCCCAACTACCAGTATGCCAAAAAACAACTTATGCCTTAAAACTATCATGACAAAATATTTTATGCCAAACCCAGTATGCCAAAGCATATTAGGACAAAAAAATTATGCCCATATTTTTTTCGGTTAGCAAAGTTAAAATTCTCAAAATTCAGCGCATTAAAGTTTCTTACTCTGAAAATTTAAGTGGCCTTCTGGTGAAAATCTTACCTGATCATGACGTCACTGAAAATTCGTCATTATTTACTTATCAGGGAAATGAAGAAAATACGTAAACCATACTTTTTTTTTATAATCTACCTTACGAGCCCAAAAAATAATTTTTTGTCCACCACAATGTTTGCTTTGTGCCCTTCTTATTCCTGACAAAATGTTGATTAAATATGTCGAAGATTGTATTCTTTCTTATAATTTCTGTCTCTCGAGACAGATGTGTGCCGGCTCGCCAGCCTCTTAATGCTGCAGCATCAGCGCTGTAGCGCTGTTCGTATCGGTCGTTATATGGTTACAATTACCAGCCATCAATATAGAGAAACGGCGTGGTGGACGGTTGCATTTTTTCTAATAATCCCTGTTATCTCGCAAGACGAATTTGAGCCGCTGCCGCTGCCTGCTCCCCGCGATAGCTGCAGCTGTATGCGGGCGCTATTTGTCACCTCGACTCCATCAATTGCGGTGCCGTTGCTCCGTCGGTACGTTGTTGTGCGCAGCTACTGGGGCCCAGTCAAAATCGCAACGTAATGTTTCAAAGCGTACATACATACATACATAATATCACGCCTGTTTCCCACAGGGGTAGGCAGAGTCTATGGACCTCCACTTGCTACGATCCTGACAAACCTCTTTTGCTTCATCTAAACTCACGCCTTTCTTAAAAATAACCTAATTGATGATGAACATGTTTTCTTTTGGGACCAATGTTCTTCTTCAATTTATTTGAGATCGCAGCTTTTTTGGTAAAATAGTACTTAAGTTGACAGGCTAAGTCATTCATTGAATTATACAACCTTGCTGATACTGCTTGCTGTACGTCGTACTGTATGGATGAGAGAGACTGGTTTTGTTTAATACATGTAGGTAAAACAAACAAAAGTTGGGTCGGCAAACTACATACCTACCTACTTAGTCCTGAAATCTTTGAAGACCCTGCAAAGGGAGGTAAGAGGGAAGCCGCCTCTCGCTCGTAAATAACATTAAATTAGCGTCAAACCGGCAATTTGCATGGAATTAATGTAAATATTAATCATAAGGGCGATATTAATGATGAAAGTTCGCGCGGGGGCGTCCGCCGCGCCACTAATGTATTCATTTGTGAAGAGCCGCTGCGAAGGTGCTCTTATACCCGCACACAGTAAACGTTTTATTGTAGCATTATCTAAGTACATACGAGCATAAAGTATGACGGCAGGTCTAAGGACCTGTTATTATTTGTATTGAAAACATACTCTAGTATATATTGGTATATCTATATTGTTTAGAGCAGAATATCAAATAATCCCAAATAAGTACTTGGTTCCATATGTGTTGAGCGAAAATCCCACAAAAATATGATAATGATATCAATCAGCAATAAAGTGAGGGAAACATCGAAATGCGTGATTAATTACCGAATTGTGAAATGAAACGGTATTACTATTAATAGTCGTTCGCTATCGGCATCAGAATGCAGCGCAATATTTGCTATTAATTGGCGAGGATAAAGGAAAAATACAATAACGCGCGATAAATCAACCGCGATGAATAATGACCGCGCGCGTGAGCTGCGATTCGCGGATTCGCGCGACATTCGCGCGTCACCGCTCGTTTATCGTAGAGAAATATTGGAGATTGCACTATATAACAATAGCAAAACAGCCCGTCTACATTTCCGAGTTTGTAGATCCGTAGTTTGACAGATCTGTAGTAAATACGTATATCTTGATAGCCAGAAGCCTAACCTGTATTTCCCAGTTCAGTTGTTGTATAGAGGAATAAAATATTATGCTGTTGGTTACACAAGTCATTATTTCCCATCTAGTTATCTTATAAATGTTTGTGTAATATTAAACGTGAAATATTAAAATACTTAAACACAACGAGTATCTAATGTAAGTATCATAAATCCTCTGAAACATTCTTCTTATGCGAAATCCGACACTTCTTATGGAAATTGTGATTTCTAAGAACGATTACTACTTACAAGTTTGCTGAAGTATCTGATATGTATTACACGCAGAATTAACAATGAATGTAACGATAGTTTTTCCAAGAACTGCAGTATTTCCAAGCTAATTGTCAATTTCTATAAAAAGCATGCAAAAGCGTCAATATGTTGCAGCGAGGACACCTGCCCCGCCGTAAGGCGCTGCATATTTTACGCGCGCTCCGCAGCTCCGCAGCTCCGGCGGCGGCGGCGGCGGCACTTCGCGCGAACGATCGCACCGATTTATGGCGTCGTCGCGACTTTGTAGCGGCAATTGGCTTTAAAAACAAAATTCATGACTGCATACATTTTCCGGATACATTTACTTGAAAATGGTGATTCTACCTTCTATAGGTTTTATTATATTATAGCTATGTCTTATTTACGTTTTTTTTTATTTCATAATGATAGTAAGTCATAATTTTGCTTATTTTACGTTTTTGTCACATTTGGATATTACGTCCAGATGCAGATAATTATAGATATAACTTGTTGTGTGAAGTCGATAAGTAACTTAAATAAGGAATATTATCATAATAGATCAACTTTATAAATTCATTATCAAATTCTGCCCTTTGTAAATGATTAAGCAAGATTCACTATCGCACGAAATTTCAATTGGCAAGAGCAGTGTGACTAGATATTAAATGGTTATGAACTTATGACAATGTTATAGCGCCACCAAGAGCGCAGCGGAGCCGGGCCGCTAAATCGCTTGTTCGCATGCGGGCGCGGTGCGGCGCGCCGCGGGCAGGTGCGGCCGATGGCCGGCGGCGCTCGTGCATACAGAGTGCACACACGCACGGCACGTTCAAATATTTATTCTGAGAATAGGCCTTTGCAGCCACTTTTTCATTTACATATAAAAGTTTAAAATTAATCCTGAGTCAGAAATATTAGCATTTCCAAGGTAAAAATAATTCATTTAAAATATTACTCACCTTCAAAAGTCAGTAGCTTTTAAAAGACTAAAAGAAAGCAACTCTCATTCATTTGTTTCATATTTAATGAGGGAAATGTATTGTTATTTTGATTTATTATAGGTACACAGAAATGAAAACTGGTTTAGAAGACTTCTTCTTATATTTAAGAGCTGGGCTCTTGTCGGTGGAGTGCTTTCCATGTCTGTCTTCTTTCCGCTAAGTTCTTAACCTCTTTATATGTTTTCACGTTTAATTTTTCTTTTATTTGGTCTATAAATTTCTTCTGGGTTTTCCTACTCCTCTCTTTCCTTCTATTTTTCCTTCCATTATTGTTTTAAAGAACGCATCGTGGCGTAGTAGAAAAAATTACAAATGTGAAGGTACTAGAGGATGTGAGAGAGAAAAGACAAATAATACAAATTATAGAAAATAGAAGAGGGAAAATGTTCGGTCATCTACTACGCCACGATGCGTTCTTTAGAAGACTTATTTGTTAATAAATTAATAATAAATGGAAAGGAACGTTTATCGTATATAGCGAGTTCTGCCTTTGTTAATGTTCCGCAGTCCTACAAGCGAGCAAGTATATCCATTGTTATTTTCAATACCGTCAAAATGCATCAGAATCGATAGTTTCATCGTGCTGTTATAAATCAGCTTTACTAACGCTCAATCAACACAAAGCAGAGACGTAGGATCTACGAGGGATTCGGACAAAAATGACTCCGGCAAACATATCATTTTTGTCTGGATGCGCCGGGTCCATTCGTCAGCGGGAGGCGCGCGCGGCGGCGCGGGGGGCGGCGCGGGGGGCGAGGTAATCGCCGCTTCGAGCCGCTGATGTATGGGTTTGGATGGCTCGGGCTGAGCTGCCTTTTGTGTTAGAATTGTGTGTAGCCATGAACGGCCGGAGCGCACCGTACTAACCCCACAAATTCATCAAAGCGAAAAGAAAAACTTTACTTAAAAACAAATAAAATACATACAATATCCTTTTTTATTAAGTACAAATATTTTAAGGGGTGATTCAGTCCATCATTTTGAAAAATATTTTTTCGATTTTCATAGAAATCGAAGTAGTCACGTGATATCATTACTATGGAAAATGAAAATTTTCTTTTCGTATTTCGATATACATTTATTGGGAAAAGTTGTTCCATATGATGGACTGAATCACCCCTTAAAATATTTGTACTTAATAAAAAAGGACAATGTATATTGTCGGTCGCCAAGACAAAACCATTTTTTAATCAGAATCAGTACTTATACAGGTAGCGGCACGAAACTCTAGCGGTGACCGTTATTGCGCAGAAGTCAAAAATTAGGTGTCTCAGGGGGGCTAGAGGGATGAAGGGTGGGCGTGCGTAGCGCGCATTGGCTAGCCAGCCGTGTTTCGTCCCCCGCACTGATACGACGCTCCGCGGACTTCTGACAGTACAGTCGCGTTCTAAAGTTTTTTGTTATTGCCGTTTATTGTTATTTTTATTTTTTTGTTAAGTTTGAGTTCGTTTGTTATTGTTGGTTTTTAGTAGTTAGTGAATATGCCTAGAAGAAATACTGTTTTAAAAAGACAGGCACGAAAAATAGTGTATAACGTGCATTGTTTTCTTAAAAGTGAAAGCAATGAATTGATGGATTCTTTAAAGGGAATAAAAAGTGAGATTGACGAAGCAACGAGTATTTTGCTAAGCTATTCGAATAGCAACCCGATAAGTCAAACTGCAGACGTTATTAAGACGGAAACCATGAAAATAAATGATATAATCAGTTGTTTGGGTAAAATCAATAAAAGTGAAAACAATGAATTGATGGATTCTTTAAAGCGAATAAAAATTGAGATTGACGAAGCAACGAGTATTTTGCTCAGCCCTTCGAATAGCAGCACGATAAGTAGAAATGCAGAAGTTATTAAGACGAGGAGCATGAAAATAAATGACATAATCAGTTGTTTGGGTAAACTCCAAAAACGGACAGCAGAGGCCACACACACGTCTGTTGCAACGGTAAGAAATATCACCACTCAAGCTAATAGCTCCGATTTAACAGCAGTTTTCAGGACACCTGGCAAAAAACGATCTAGAGCAAAAACAGTCACAGATATTGATACGTTTGACCAAGGCGTGATCAAAAGGTGTATTCACAACTTTCACATGTTAAATAATGAGCTTCCCACCGTCGGCAAGCTAAGACAAAAGCTAGAAGAAGATATAAACTTCAAAGGCTCAGAACGAAGTCTTCGACGAATAATCAAAAGTTTGGGGTTTCGATGGAAAAAAACCGAAAACAATCGAAAATTGCTGATTGAGACTACAAATATTCGTTTGCTACGTATTGAATATTTACAAAAAATTAAAAAATATCGCCAAGAGGGACGGCCTATTATCTATACAGATGAATCGTACGTAGATTCATCACACTCTACGCCAAAAGCCTGGACCGATGGTAGTACAAAGGGCCTAAAAAAACCCATTTCAAAGGGGCAACGAGTTGTAATTGTCCACGCGGGGTCTGAGACTGGGTTTGTACCGAATGCGTTACTTACTTTTAAAGCGGGTACCAAATCAGGCGACTACCACGACAATATGAATTTTGAGAACTATGAGAAATGGCTCAGAACTCGATTGATGCCCAATTTACCACCTAATTCCGTCGTGGTAGTCGACAACGCATCCTACCACAATAAACAGTGGGATCTCCCACCATGCTCGACTGACAAGAAAGCTAAATTGCAGGCTTGGCTCACTGATAAAGGCATACATTACAACGAAAAGCTACTAAAACCTGAGTTATACAAATTGATCAAGGCAAACAAGCACAGATTCAAAAGATTTTCGATTGACCGAATCTTAGGTGAAAAAGGCCATGAAGTGCTGAGATTACCACCTTACCACCCAGATCTCAATCCAATTGAGATGGCATGGTCTGATATAAAACAATATGTAGCCAGCAAAAATGTGAAATGGAATGTTACTAAATGTATAGACCTAATTCAAGAAAAAGTTTTACTTATGGGTGCATGGGATTGGCAAAAGTTATGCAAAAAGGTGAAGGATATAGAAGAGGAATATGAAAAGAGTGACCATGTCGTGGATATGGTAACAGAAGAATTCATTATTCGCGTTGATTCAGATGGCTCAGAGGATGATCTTGGAGACTCTGATGATGATGACGCTACTAGTGACGATGACCGAAGCAGCCCAGAGCCCGGGCCATCAACGAGCAAAAGGCCCTGTCGAGGCAGCTCCATTGTAACACACGATCATTTGATGGAAGGCGTGACACCATTATCTGATTCAGATTAAGGATGGGCAGCATAGAAAAATGTTTTCAAATGTTGTTGTCTTGTCCAGAAAACTTGTGTTTTATACCTTTAATAAAAATTGTTCAATTCGATTATATTTTTTTTCTACCTTCTATAAACTTACTTGTACCTACTTACTACCTACCTACTACTCCGTTCTTATAAACTTACTTGTACCTACTTACTACCTACCTACTACTCCGTTCTTAAAATTATTTGGTTTTTATAAATTAATTGTATTACGTGCGCGACTGTACCCATGCGCAGCTATCCCCTCCACATTTCGCTCAGCGCTAAACTTACGTGCCGGCAGCTGTACAAAACGATAAAAAGAAATTCTTCGTTTGTAAATATACGATTGGTTAGCTTAAGCCATTGAATCAGCTGTTGCTTGCACGGGACGTGCCGTAGTTTTGTTTTTCTGGTTATAATACTTGATTGGAGTTGACGATAGCATCACTAACAAACAAAGCGCGCATTGGATTCGATTTCAAACGGCTCGCGTCAAATGTAGCTGTTTGCTTTCAATTTCCGCGACTTATGCCGCGGTCACCGCCGCCGCCACAGTCAGACCGCTTTCATCTGTTATACTTTCTTTAGATCAAAAGACTGTTAACTAAGGTAATCTCTAAGAATTAGGACGTTCAGCCACTTACGTATAGGCTTTTACATAGGTAGCTAATGTAATTTTATTTCTGAAATTGAGAATAAATAAAACCTGTAACAATTTAATTAATATTTAAATGGGTAAAAACGCAACAAAGTAATCTATACTTTATTAATTTAGGGGAAAATGTAGTACTTGTACCTTCGATTTAGCATAAAATTGGGTTCGGAGCAGGTGAGTAAATGAAATCAAACAGGCGTCAGTCGATTGAGAAGATAGCTTTACGGAAAGATTGGCAGCCCTACCAGGCGAAAAATTAAAGGGCAGTTGTCCCCCGCCCCGCACCCCGCACGACGCACCCCGGCTATCTCCGGCGTGTTTTCGCTCGGTTTCATACGCACCTGAGAACGTACCTATCCACAAAACAAAAACTAAATAATAATGTTTGATCAAAAAAGTTTTTTTCAAATTAAGTAATGTGTTCGTATTGTCTTTTTACAAAATAATTTTTATGTTGCTTTATAGATACCTACCATCGAAATTATTGTTTATACAGTTGTAGTTAATATAGATCTTATCAACTTTATGGGCTCTACAGAAGATTATGACATAATAAAAAAAACAGTGGCACTCTGGGAGCTCCGGGAAAACTTGGCGTCGGTCGTGGTTACGGTCAGTGTCGAGTGATTTTTCCCATTTCTAAAAATACTTTCCGTGCGTACTCAATGCTCCTAAAGGAAATATAATTAAAAAAAACTACGACAAATATTATGATTTAAAACGAAATTTTATTTGTTTTTTTTTGAACGACGCATAAAATGTTTTGTATCACGGCCGATCGGCTATATTTTGTTTGTCGCGTCACGTGCCACCTGTCGCTAATTGCACGCCAAGATTTCGGCCAATCAGTTCGTCTCAGCTCGTCATTGCGGGTAATTCCATTGAAGGCAGCCACGAGCCACGAGCGGCATCCTGAGAGCCTCTTGATTAATCTGCCGGCTGGAGCGCTTTAATTAAAATGGGATTATCTGCGGCCGGCAGGCGACGCGCCTACCGCCGCCGCACGCGCCGCGCGCCGCTTGCGGCAACGCACGAATCATAGGTACCACATCCTATTGCAAAATTGACTCGTGTCGTGCTGCTCTAGTCTCCGTTTATTGATTGAGTCTATATAGAAAAAAGCGGCCAAGTGCGAGTCGGACTCGCCCATGAAGGGTTCCGTAGTAGCAAATAACATAATATAAAAGTCTTGTAGTATGTTTTTAAAATTTTTATATTTGAGTTGATTGAATGAAAGGTAAATTGCCGTTTACGATTTATGACGTATTACTAGATCTCGTTCAAACCAATTTTCGCTGGTAGTTTTCATGGTAATGAACAACATATATTTTATTTAGTTTTATCATTCTCTTATTTTAGAAGTTACGGGGGGGGGGACACACTTTTTTCCACTTTGGAAGTGTCTCTCGCGCAAAGTATTCGGTTTAGAATAAAATGATATTAGAAACCTCAATATCATTTCTGAAGACCTATCCATAGATACCCCACACGTATGGGTTTGATGAAAAATATTTTTTTGAGTTTCAGTTCTAAGTATGGGGAACCCCCAAAATTTATTGTTTTTTTTTCTATTTTTGTGTCAAAACCTTAATGCGGTTCACATAATACATCTACTTACCAAGTTCCAACAGTATAGGTCTTATAGTTTCGGAAAAAAGTGGCTGTGACATACGGACGGACAGACAGACAGACAGACATGACGAATCTATAAGGGTTCCGTTTTTGCCGTTTGGCTACGGAACCCTAAAAAGGAGAAAAAAAATGGGCCTGTACAATCACTGGTAAAAAACTAGGGAACTTAGGGTGATGCAGCATAGATTCTTAAAGAACGGATTGTGAAAATAAGAAGGAAATTGATTGAAATTACTTTTGCTATTTTCTATAATCTTTGCCTCTATATTGACAAACATAATCCTCTAAATTTCATCATTTTCTTAACACAATCACGTTGGGCACCGAATTAAGGCTATATAGTTACCTACTCTTAAACGGTAGGCCGACTGAAGCATTCACGTAGGACCTTCCACCAGGAAGAAAAGAGCAGATTACCTTGTGTGACGCGACGGTGCGCCAAGAGACGTAAATTAACGTTAGCCCACTTGCCTCGTGACCGAGCTGAAGCAACCTGCGCCCGAAGCTACCTACGTCCTCTTATTTGATTATATCAGCTAGAATGTTACAGGCTGTTATTCTTATCTATAATATGAGTAAATATAATAATTAAGTTTTAAACGAGGCTGAACAATACCAGAAGAAAAAGAGGCGAGAAAGTTAATGCGCCGAGACGCGACACCGCGCCTCAGGCTGGAAATCAAGGTTCGCGCTACTTTGCCTCGTCCACTGAGTTACCGCCACGCCTAAAGTATTTTTCATCTCATCTACTCAAAAAACTATGTTTACATCCCAAAAAATTTGGAGCTAAAGTTATTGCTGATTCTCACGGGATTTAAAAGTGAAAAAGAAAATCTCTAGAGATTATAACACAATTTGAAAACTGAACACGGATGTAATCTATGTAGAAGTATATGGGTAAAAACCTTTTTATGTTCTTTGCTTCAAAAAATAAATAAGTTTAATTAAAAAAGCACAATTTTTGTTTTTGATTCAAAGTAATTACAGAAGTTTTAAGTATTGTATTGATATGTAATTATTTGTTTAAATTTGAATACTTTTGCGTTAGTTTAAGCTGATTGTGAATATCAAGTTTACTTATAAAGATAATAAACGGCCAAGTGCGAGTCGGACTCGCCCATTAAGGGTTCCGTAGTAGCAAATAACATAATATAAAAGTCTTGTTGTATGTTTTTTTAAATTTTAATATTTGAGTTATTGAATGAAAGGTAAATTGCCGTTTATGATTTATAACGCATTAAAAATAAGCGGCCAAGTGCGAGTCGGACTCGCCCATGAAGGGTTCCGTAGTAGTATTTTTTTTTTAAATTTTATATTTGAGTTCATTGAATGAAAGGTAAATTGCAGTTTATGACATATTAAAAAAAAACTTCTTACTAGATCTTGTTCAAACCAATTTTCGCTGGTAGTTTTCATGGTAATGAACATCATATATTGTTTTTAGTTTTATCATTCTCTTATTTTAGAAGTTACGGGGGGGGGACACACTTTTTTCCACTTTGGAAGTGTCTCTCGCGCAAAGTATTCGGTTTAGAATAAAATGATATTAGAAACCTCAATATCATTTCTGAAGACCTATCCATAGATACCCCACACGTATGGGTTTGATGAAAAATATTTTTTTTAGTTTCAGTTCTAAGTATGGGGAACCCACAAAATTTATTGTTTTTTTTCTATTTTTGTGTCAAAACCTTAATGCGGTTCACATAATACATCTACTTACCAAGTTTCAACAGTATAGGTCTTATAGTTTCGGAAAAAAGTGGCTGTGACATACGGACGGACAGACAGACAGACATGACGAATCTATAAGGGTTCCGTTTTTGCCATTTGGCTACGGAACCCTAAAAATATATGAAGGACCATGCAAATAAAGTTATAAGTAAAAATTCTATCAGAAGTTGGTGCCCTTCAAGTAGTACATTATGGTACTAGTGTGTAACATTGGTGATTACCGCCGCGGCGCCATTGAGACCCGAGCCGTAGGCGAGGGTCTTAAGAGAGCCAAGGACGGTAATCATCAATACACACGTGTATCATACGACGTTTTTCAACACACTTGTGAATAAAATAACAATAATAAGCGGCCAAGTGCGAGTCGGACTCGCCCATAAAGGGTTCCGTAGTAGCAATTAACATAATATAAAAGTCTTGTAGTATGTTTTTTTTAATTTTTATATTTGAGTTGATTGAATGAAAGGTAAATTGCCGTTTATGATAATGACGTATTAAAAAAAAACTACTTACTAGATCTCGTTCAAACCAATTTTCGCTGGTAGTTTTCATGGTAATGAACATCATATATTTTTTTTAGTTTTATCATTTTCTTATTTTAGAAGTTACGGGGGGGGGGGGGGACACACTTTTTTCCACTTTGGAACTGTCTCTCGCGCAAAGTATTCGGTTTAGGAAAAAATGCTATTAGAAACCTCAATATCATTTTTGAAGACCTATCCATAGATACACGGATGGGTTTGATGAAAAATAAATTTTTGAGTTTTAGTTCTAAGTATGGGGAACCCCCAAAATTTACTGTCTTTTTTCTATTTTTGTGTCAAAACCTTAATGCGGTTCACACAATACATCTACTTACCAAGTTTCAACAGTATAGGTCTTATAGTTTCGGAAAAAAGTGGCTGTGACATACGGACGGACAGAGAGACAGACAGACAGACATGACGAATCTATAAGGGTTCCGTTTTTGCCATTTGGCTACGGAACCCTAAAAACTCATTTTATTTAGTAGATAAAAAGTTAATTTAGAGAAACAATGATTAAATATGCAGTTAGTAAAATTATAATAAACTGTTTTTGATGACATATCTTCGATCGATCTCAACAGACAGATTATTTATTGAAATACTTCATGTTCTATTGTAATTTGAGATGGCTCATTATTCATGTAGGTAGGTGAAATCCAATCATTGGAAGTACTTGGTGTTTCGTCAGTAGGAATCTTTTATAAATTTTTCAATATCGTCAGACAATTAAACCTTTGATTTCTTGCTTCTAAATCCATCGGATAGTCTCTTTAGATAAGCTTACAAATTAGAGTATGTTTTTAAGTCCACTCCATTCTTTGTTCGGACTGTACTTTTTAACATTGAGTATAAACACCACAAAGAGCTAGGTTTTTACTTAGAAGATAATTCTTTAAGGTACGCCATGAACACATTTTCTGAAAAAGAATGCGTATTCTTGCTGTTTTGCCATTTTATGAAATTTTGGTACGCTAATAGATATTTTTCCTTGGAGTTTTCAGGTAATAAACTTTCTATAACGTTAAGGGCTTCACATCCTATATCGGGCGGTGTACAACATAAATCATTTTCTTCGTAACTAGTACTTGTAGACATTTTAATTAATAAATAACTATAATTTCAACAGTGAAAACGAGTTGTGAAAAATGTTTCGCTATGGCGGTAAAAATTAATCAGTTTTCGTATGCGCGCGCATTGCGATCGGCCACAGACTAACTAAAGAGATGAGGTTTTTTTTTTATTTTCCGCGCATAGGATTTGCGCCTATTCTGCCAAGTACAAAATGGGGAATTTAAAGTTTTCTTTTATTACAGAGAAAACAAAAGTTATCTTTGAGTGAAAGTTTTACTTATTAAACACGTACGAGTTAAAATTATCTATTTAAATAAGAAGTTGCATGAAATGAGCAAGCAAAAGGAACATTAATTTGTTTGTTCTATTGAACAAGATCTTTTTTTGAATAAAAACTTTTTCAATAAGAACAAAGCAACTCAACCAATAAAAATTTTAAAAAAATCTATAACTCACTAGTGAGTTATAGCAATGAAAAAGTCACAGTTTGATTATGGGTGTCATTGTGTGCCTAATTGCGGTGACCATAGAGCCACTTTATGAGCAAGTGTGTTGAAAAAACTATTACCCCTTGCAGCACAATTTAATATTTTTAATGCGAAAGCTAGTTAGGTGTACTCCAACTGAGCTCTTCAATTATTTAATGATTTTAATGACCGATTAAAGTTATTAATTAATTAACTACCTACTTACTAGATTTTTTTAGTAAAAAAGCGTTTAAAATATTAACTCAGTAAGTAGGTACTACAATAGCAAGTAATTTTTTTGAATCCTGAATTTTATTTCCTAAAAATAGCTGAATAACTAAAGAGTTTGATTCTTCTGCAAATAACATATAATTTTTGTAAAGTTTCCATTCTTCGGAGCGGGTCGCGTCCCGTGCCGGCGGCACTTAGCGCGGCGTCCCGCGGGACGCTCTTACCCTCCAAATTGAGTTTCGCCGAGTGATTTAGAACAAAAACTAGTTATGGCGCCGCTCGTATGTCTCAATAGCGCCTAATGATGGTAAATGCCTCGCCTGCTAAATGTTAAGGGCCCTTAATGTTCGATATTGAGTTTGCTACTACGCTTGCACGTTCACTTTATTGGTTGAAACAATAGAAGGCAGGAATAACAACTTTTGTGGAGAATAGGGGAACAAATTGTATGTATTACACAATTGATTGATTGCAAAGACAATGTGACGTATAGGCTTTTGTTCTCTATGCGGGATTGAGAATATTCTGAATGACGGATTGATCGCACAAGTATGTAAAGTAAATGGTTGATGAGTCCTGCTTGCAGTTGATAGCTACGGCTGCCATCGATGCCCACTTCAACCACCTGTTTTCTTCTCGATGTCGCTAGAACATCGTCTATCTTGGCAGCGGCGACGGCAAGCGGCCCTTGCTGTTAAAGGCGATCGCTGGCATGTATTGTACACACGGTGGACTGTACCCACCTGTTCTCTTCTCGACGTCGCTGAATAGAACATCGTCTATCTTGGCGGGCGGCGAGCGGCCCTTGCTGTTGAAGGCGACGGCCGCCAGTCGGTACCGCACGTCCCACTCCAAGCTGCGCACCGTCCACGACGGCTCGTCTGACGTCAGGTTCACTCTACACCAAAAAAAAAATTAATTATCATTTAAATTCTTTGATATTTTAATTCAGAAGAATATTCAAGGCACGCTAAAGGTGTTTATTGGTGTAACACACAATCATGTCGCATTTGAAATTGAGAAATTCTTTACCACTTAGAACTAGGACGTGCGTATTTTTTGCATTTTGTAAATCATCATCATCTAAGGTTCTATAGGCTCAAGTGAGCCAGGTAATGTATTTTTTTAAGGTAAGTAGTTCTATTTTGGGTTTTCTGACTCCAACTTTTGAAGCTTTTTGAGATCCTGCTTGACAGACAGCTGTCTGAGCTTGCGGGTCTGAATTTGTGAATTATGTTTTAAGGAATGATCTAAATAAGCACATAATTTACTGTATCACGAGACTTTATCCAATCCAGCCAAGTTGTATCCTTGTAGATACCTATACTTTTTTTTAACGTGGATTAGATGTTATGTCACAAAAAAGTATCAAAGTATAAAGTAATGAAATAAAAGGTATCGTGGGTGTCTCCGGGCGGGCGACACGAGGCGTCACGCTCTCAAGTTAATTCATAATGAACGCTGTTTAGCGAGTTTAACGAGGCCCGCATGTTGACACGGGATTCCACTCCACGGCTCGTTACAATACGTACTCGCAAAGAAATCACAGCCCTTAACGAGTCACGGACGTAAATTGGATCCCAACGTATTTGTTCTTCAAGTCTTGAATAAGTACATAGCTCCATTCTAATTGTACTCGCATATTTTAATTGAAGCTGAAAGCTGTTTAACTTTGCATGCGTAAAATGAGAAATATAGCTTGATGATACAGTTCGTATATTCCTTCCATCAAGTTGAGACTATAAAAATAATAAGGACTTCAATTTAGCCAATACTGTGCTAGTCAAGGTTGTCACCCTGTACAACGTTAGAGGACATATCGGTAATAAATCAAACCATGGGCTTTACTAGATCACTATGGTATAATTGGTATAATTATGGTATAAATTATAATAACAGATAAAAAACAAAAAAAAAAAAAACAACTTTCCCAAAGAAATTGCTCGGGCGGTTGGACACTTCTGAATGAATATATCTTTTTAGTTCCGTAGTAAACAAGGAACCCTTATGGTTTCGCCATGTCTGTCTGTCTGTCTGTCTGTCTGTCCGTCCGCGGTCCTACTCAGAAACTATAAGTACTAGAAGGCTGTAATTTGGCATGGATATGTATATTAATCATGGCGAAAAAGTCGTAAAATAAAATCTGGAAAAATATTTTTTTTATGTTACCTGCCATACAAGTAAAGAGGTAGTCAATATTTTTTTCTCGACAAATACATTGTGTGGGATGTCGTTGAATAGGTCTTTCAAAAATATTGTGAGCTTCTTCAAACCATATTTCAGTGCAGTTGTATTGGTGCAACCAAAGTATTAAATTCACTTACCTGCGCTCCCCGCGCTCCGTGAACACCTCCAGCAGGAACCGCTGCGGCAGGCCGCCGTCGAAGCCCGCCACACACGACACCTCCACCGACTCCGCCGTCTGGTTCCACAGCGTGCAGTTGCGCGGCGCGTGCGGCTTTCCTGTACCGAAACACCATCATTGAAAACGAACACCTTATTCGGTACTATACTTAACCTGTCATCTGTGAGCAGACCGGAATCCGGTCGACATGCATTGTTTTACTATTGTGTCTAGTATTTTGCAAAGACAACAGGTTAACTGCAATGGGAGTAAGCCGGACATGTGAGACCGGAAAGACGGGCAAAAAAAGCGACGTTATGGTTCCAGAAGGGCGCCGGCGTAGGGGAAGGCCGAGGAAAAGTAGAGGGTCGACATTGAATGCTACATGAGCAACAAGGGGAGGCCTTTGCTCAATAATGACATACTACATAGGCTATAAAAATAACCTTATTCTACTTTATTTTCAGCCTGTTTTGTGCAAAGTGGAAAGAAAGGCTTCAGAATTTCCATTGTCTCGTTGAAGTACCAGTAAAGCTCGTTTTCCGAATCGTCTTCTTCAAGTCGTCAAGTTGAGAGTAAATCTAGGTTATAAATGTATATATATTCAAACATGAAGTTACCGGCGGCCACCATCTGGAAGACACAGGGCGCGACCTGCGTGCCGACCTCGTTGGACGCCGCGCACGACAGCGTGCCGTAGTCCAGGTCCGCCACCGGCGTGTACCTGGCAAAACATTTCATTTTCACTTTTGAAGTATACTGAACACCAAACAATTACATATTACAGATTTTTTTTGGTACTGATCTTCAAGTGGGGTCCAGCACAGTACGTTAATTTCTTTGTTTGCTTTCTCCGTTGACTCTCTCACCAGTAAAGAGGTGGACAATCGTCACCATTGCATGCAGAAGATTCTGGATAGTCGGTGATTGCAGGAGATAATACGAGTATGAAGTTGTTGCAAAGAGAATTCTGTTGCCTAGTCGCCTTCTACGACAACCGTGGAAGAGGGAAGTGACACACGATAGTTATGTTCTAAGGCCTCGTGTCCACGATCCGGTTTGCGTTCGGTTTGCGCCGTAACGGCGCGCCTGTGTGAAGCCTCTAGGAGGTGTTTCGGCGCCGCGCCGTCACGGTGCAAATACGGATACGAGGACAAGAGCCCTAACTGTGTTCTACGCGGCAGTATCTGCAGTCTTACTTGAGGCTGGAGGCGCTCCCGTTGGAGGTGTAGCGGTCGGCCGCCACGTCGATGGTCTCGCCCGAGTTGTTGAACTTCCACTTGAAGACAGCGGCGGGCGGGTCCGCGTCCACCTCGCACACGATCACCACGCTCTCGCCGCGCGCTGCGCCCACCACCGACACGCCGCCGCTCCGACAAGATGGCGCATCTGCCCACGAAAACACGTCACTTATTACAAGATACACACAAAACCAACAACAACAATGACAAGTAGAGAATGCATTAGCATTAAGTCTACCTTTTGTACTATTATGGTCAATAAAGATTAAATAAGTAAATGAATAAACAAGCGAACAGAAAAAACGCGAATGTGATTTTGTTTGAGGAGATGAAAACATAACAAGGGTTATACTTATAATGGACAAGACATATTCATTTGCAATATTGTGTCTTCTTTCGGCTGCGAAATTATAATCTACTTACTCAGAAATACGTTTTTTCAGGGTTCCGTAGTAAACAAGGAACCCTTATAGTTTCACCATGTCTGTCTATGTGTTTGACTACGGTTTTACTCAGATAGTATAAGTACTAGAAAGCTGTAATTTTGTATGGATATGTATATTAATTATGTCAAAAAAGAAGTACAATAAAATTATGAAAAAATATTACGGGAAACCTCCCATACAAGTAAAGTGGGACAATTTTTTTTTTCTTGACCTACCCATAGTGTGTATCTTTCTATATTTTTGATTTAGGGAACCGTTTCTGAAATATATGCAAAATTTTAATATTCATTTAATAACGAAGTTTACAGAAAAACTTTATCTATCTTTCAGCCCCATCATCAGAACAGCTCATTTACTCCAAAATATTGTATTGTCATCTGACTTCACAGGTATGCATTTCATTCAAACAGTTGCGGCTAATTGGTTGAAAATTGAGTTGCAAGATTTGATCCGAAACAAACATACACACAAGATACATTGCAAGTGAAATAATAATAAAACCTTGTTAAATATTAATTGTGTTGTCTGCTTTCAATTACAGTTTTTCTTAAACCGGTACCTAAAATCCGTTCCAACCATGTTGAAGTTTAAGTTCTCTTTCTACTATTTCTGTTAGGTACACAGTCTCAAGTAAAATTTCTATCAAAATATTTGAAATCTCTCAACGAATTGTAAATTGGCAGTTCTAAGAGGAGCTTATAACCTCGGGGAGAATTTCACAAATTACTGGGTTTGGTTTAGAAAAGGCAAGATTGTAACCAGCTACAAGGAAACTTGCTTAATACTCCGCGTGCATGTGGCTTAAGCTGATCCGGTGCTCGTGCGAGTGTACTCCGCAAGTGTTCCAGACTGCAAATAGTTTGTCATCTTGTGCAACATGATCAATAAACAAGAATAATTTAGTAAAGGACCATGCGCAAAAATGTATGGACCCTGGTCCAAATACCAATAACTTTGCTCAACAGTGATAAAAACTATGCCAAATGAAAGCATTTGAAGTGTAGATCATTTCATTCTTTAGCACCAAGCCGAAATCGAGCGCCAACATGGTGTTTTTTTACATGCCTTGTTTCATTGATTACCTATAAAAATGTACTTACTTATTAAAAATGACAAGTATTTTTGATCCGAGTTTCACCTAGCGATGATATTCTTGAGACTATCTATATATTACATTATTATTAGGGTTCCAGTGGAGCAAAAGGGTATATCTTTTAATAAAAAACCGTCATTACATAGTTACCCAATGGCGGGCGGGGTATAGGAGAGGGGAGAGAAAAGAAATGTGCATAGCGGCAGGGCGCGGCAAAAAAGGTAGCGTACGCGAAGGTACACAAAGAATAGAAAATTGCTTTTGTTTACGGTTTATGATTTTAGGAATGTATGCTTTCTTGGAATCAAAAATGCATCGAAACTCCATGTTCGCGCTAGATATCGACTTAGCCGTCATAATATAAAATAAAGTGTATTCCAAAGCCTTTCATTTGGTATAACTTTCAACGTTGTTGAGGGGTTGGACCAAAATGTCGCAAGGTCCTTTATAGCCGCTTCATGGGCGCCAATTGAGAGGGAGTTTATCAGGAGACACTACACGAAATAGCGGCTTTTCATGACGGCTTTATTTGTATAAGAAGCTTATAATAGCAATCATAATCACACTGTAGTATCCAAAAGCCATTCCGACTAGACCACGAGAGTACCTAAACCGTGTTAAAATATTTACAATTAATTTATCTAATTTTATTAGTTTTAATAAAAATAATAACAAGGATACCAAATTGTTAACAATTTCCTGCGCCTTATAACGATTTCAAGTTTTCTCCACTTCCAATTTTTTAAATGTGTAGCATTTTGCTAATATTTGATATGAGTACTTAAGTTAAACAATGATAATTCTTTTAGTGTATGTTTTAATCACTTTTATCTAATTTAAAAATTGTTAAACATGCGGATGCTATATACCAAAGTGTAAACTGTTAATCTGTGTGCAATTTAAATAAATTAACAAATTAAAGCAAATGACCTACAGCAACGAAAGAGAAATGAAAATGGGTAAACGATATACAAACACTCGTTAACAGGACAGCATTGACAGTTTTTATTTTTTTCCGAAAGCAATGTAATCTGCGTCCCTGATTAGAAATCCACGGGTCATTGATTGCGAGGGCCCGGGCGGAACCTATCGGATCACGTAAGTGGGCGGCCGCTAAATGACCGGTGACACGCGAGGAATATCGCCGGGCCACATTAGCTGCCGGGGTATATGGCCGCCGGAGCCGGCCCGACGCCGGGAATCTCATCATGTGAAAGGTCTTTACGTGACGTTCGCTCGTCTCACCTCTCAGAGAATACGTGACAGGTAGGGCTGCTGCATTGAAATCGGATAAGGATTGACCTGTCAGGGTGACTGTCAGTTCATTGTCGACGCAATAGTATCTACTAAACACGCGCAGCAAAAGTACATCCTTTTATCTCCTTCGGGATTTAGAAGGTACTACGTTAAGCCGTTGATCTCACCAAATGTTATGCATGTGTGTGTGATGCTTTGAGGCAACTTAAAAAATCTACAAATTCTGGCTGATTATGCGAACGAAAACAAGTTTTGTCAAGTTAAAAATGTAAGTAGAATAGATCAAAGACTACAATGTTCAGTCAACCTTAGCAATGATGACATATTTGAACCTATCAGAAGATATATATAAGCATCTCATCAGATTTTCTTTAATCTTAGTTCTCGATTCAATCAATATTTCTTTGAAATTTTAATAGTTCAGTTAATAAGATACGTACTAAGTAATAAAGGATCATCAAAGAAAGGAGGATTCAAACACTTCAGAAACCGGAATCTATATCGCCGAGTGACGAGTCCTTTTTAACTGACTTGCAAAAAAGAAGGAGGTTATCAATTCGTCGCGATATTTTTCTTTTGTTATGTATGTTCACCGATTATACCAAGACGCCTAGACCGACTTGGAAAGTTCTTTTTATTTTGGAAAGAACATTTTAATATTTTGGAAATTTATAGTTGTCAAGTGGTCCCACCACTTGACAACTATAAATTTTATCAAAATCGGTTATGGGTGATTGGGGGTGAAGTCGGTTTTTAGTTCAGAAAAAATATTATGTAAACAATTTTAGACAACCCTAGTTTCACCTGTCCTGACTGATGTGCCAGTAAAGTGACCCCACCGTCGCGTCGCTGCAATCCCAAAACATGGCCAATTCGCCACCTCAGCGGCCGCGGGCACCTCGTCGCACTTCGTGACTGATAACTCAATTAAACTCCAAATTAAAGCGATCAACAAATCTGTTATTTTTAATGCGAAACGAAATTACGCGGCCGTTTTAATTAAAACTTATATTGTTAAAAGTTTGTTAAAAATGTCGCGTCATAGCCGAGATGAATAAACCATATTAGTATCGCGTCGCCGCCTGAATACTTGATAGTATAGCGAATTATTCCACGCTGCTCAATCCTGCAACTTCATAGAGATAACCAGCCAAGTGCGTGTTGGGCCACACGCATGTAGGGTTCCGTAGTTACGAATGCCGACTACTTCGTTATATACAATTCCGTTAATTTTTTCATGTGTCCTGTACAACCTTTTAGTAGATGGAGGTGGGGTACATAAGGAACACTTGACTAACAAAAATTTGTAAACTATATAAAAATCGAATCCCTTAATCGAAAAACTATTCACCAGCTCACAATATTTTTGAAAGATCTATTAAAAGATATACCACACGTTAGGTTAGTGCACAAAAAAACAGTAAAAATAATTCTTTCAAGGTTTATTTTTACATTTTTTAAGGCATGACTAATGTACATACCCACGCCAATTTACACCTTTTCTAGTATTTATAGTCACTGAGTATAACCGCGGACAGATAGACAGACAGGGCAAAACTATACGGGTTCCTTGTTTACTACGAAACCCTAAAAAGATGAAGCAGTATCTCAGTGGTGTGATGGTGTTACTTTAGACTTCAAGTACAAAATAAGGAATTTACAGAATGTCATTAATTTTCTTAACATCACCGTACATACTGCGCATTATAAGTGTTGCACAAAAAAGAGTATCACGTCTTGCGTTTGCAAAATCTCCGGGGATGACCATGTTTTTTCTGTATATTTAATACTTTATAGTTCGAGCGTAAATAAATACTGTCATAGAGAAAGAATTTAATGTTTTAGTAAAGCGAAGTTGCCTTGCCTCAGACTCCGGCGTAGAGCGACGCGACGCGACGAAGCGTCATTTGTAACGCGACCTAATTGGGCGGAAAACGGCGCGTGGCGGCAGTCGCGGCGGGATGCCGTGTGCTGCCTCATTATCCAAGAAAGTATTTTACTTCATGTTAGTACTCAATCTGTTCCTAAGTTGATATAATTAAGAGTCCCCTTATCCTAGACTAAACTACACTTTTTAATAAACGACATGCCTGATTTCGGCAAAATTTTGTAATTTCAAAGATATTAATTTTCTTTTATCTTTTAAAATTACAATTTTTTACTAAAATCTGACATGTGGTTTCAAAATAAAACGTGGACTACGTTTGTATAAAAAGTCTAGGGTAAGGATTCTTATATTTCCTTTCTGTCGGCTTTTTGTATAAATAACTAAGTCCACAAGCAAACTAACGGTCTGCCTGATGGTAAGTGGCTATTGTAGTCTATGGACGCATGGAGAGCCAATACCAGGAATGACACATTGTACATATATATGCTTTCTATGTCTATCTTTTTACGCTTAATTCTTAATCTTTGTACTTACTTTGGGGCTAGCTCAATCAGTGTAATTTGTCCCTATATATTTATTTATTTTTTATTATTTATTTATTTATTTATTTATTTGTAAATAAGTTATCAATGATTTTACCTCATCATTCAGTCTTGATCACATATACTTCGAAAACGTCAGTCTGAACTTAGAACTAGTATCGTTGTCTAATTGTTCTCAATAAACTTTGCGAGTAAATAAGAAAGGAATGTGGCTCTTCCTAGTGCGGTGCAACTCAGCATTTTCCCCGAGCAATAAGCTACTAAATTAAGAAGTAGCCCGGCGCCGCGGTGTCTGGTCGCGCTCGCAGCGCCGTATTTCCCACGCGTTATAGCCGCCCGCCCGGCAGAGCAGAGCTAACTTCTCTAATTGTTTTTCCCGCCGTCGCCTCGCTGTCTGAAAGGAAACGCCGGATGGCCAAACTTCCTTGTTTAGCGCTCCAAAGCTCCAAGACTTAATGCTGTTACTTCTTGCTTTTATTTGGTCTAATTTTGTTTAGAAATAAATGATTTCTCCAAATATGATGAATTACAAATTGTTTAAAAAAAACGACGTAAAAGGAACTTCAGTTTTTATTCTGTTCCAAATTATTTTAATAGTCTACATTAACCCAAAGGTTGGATGAAAAAACCGCTTAAGTGATTAGCCCGCATTTGTACCTGCTCTATTTTAAATTATTGTTATATTCAGTTGGTTCAATAAAGAAGTTTTATTTAATTATCATCATAACAAAAGGGGCAAAATTCTTTTTAATAGCATATTCCATGTTTAAAAATACGAAGAGGCAGGCCTAGATAGTGGTATTTGGTTGTAAAAAGAATTTAATAAAAAGTTATGGTAACAACTTGTTACAAGTAGGCTACGAAATACGAAAATTAAGAAAATCGCAGAAGTCACTTAAGTAAGTATCCACAAAATTCAACGGACAACAAAACTACGAATGTAAGTATCGACTGTAGCAAAAGTGGGGTTGGATTTATCCGGGCTGAAAGGATTTCTAAACAATAGTCAATTAGGCGCAGTGGATTGGGTTGCGGTGATTAAGCCGAGATAAATAATGGGTATCAATTCGACGGGCGAGCGGCAGCAGGTGGGAAACAGCCGTCTTTAACCACTCGGGGCTAACCCGCTGTAGTACTCACTATTGCAAAGAAAATTAGTGTAACAGGAAAATTGTTGATGATAAGTGGCGGGTATAGGCCAAAGTTAATGGTTCTGATAGAAAACGGGAATCAGAAATACTGATATTCGACGACTGTTCTCCTGTTCGACTTATTTACTGTCAGTGGACAAGCAGTTTGCACAGATTAGCATGGTAACATTAGTAATCTGTGTCATGGAAGTTCGTACCTATGGCAAAAAATTCTTTTTGTTTTTTTTTACTAAACACCAAAACGAGGTAATTAAATTTATAACTTTTGTGCAATACGCCGTGTGCTCTTAGACGTTGGCGGTCACAATGGCTTATTTAACGTCATGGGACTTACGGCGATAATAATAATTTTACTTTGATGACCCTACTGCCATCTTGGTCTCTGAATTATAGATAAATCGATGTTTCCGTTCAAAATTATTTTACTTCAAAATATTTAATGTTAAAGGTGTTTTTAGTCAATCAGGAAGTTACATAATACTATAATACGTCCAGACGACGCCAAATCAGTAGCTGTGTCTTACTCTGCTCTTAAGCTTATGGTTCCAAAACCTGAGTCATACAAGATGGCTCGATACGAGACAGAATTTTCAGCCCAAGCAATCTTATACAAGTAAAATCTTAGAAATTAATTTTCATTACATCGCGTCACTTTAGTAATTTTAACTGAAGGGAGTCTTGAACAATTACTCTAAGAACAGGAACATAATAAAACGATTTATCTCTTCAAGAATAATCTTTGAAAGGGACGATCAAGTGCATGCGTGGTGCCATTGTCTGCAAAGAGCGGTACTGCCTGACAGTTCATCCAGCGGGTGCTGATTACTGGCGGTGACCGCCGCGCCGCAATTAATTAATTTGCCGCAACGCAGTCGCTGCGGCTCGCACCTCGCATTGTGCCGATTGTTGCTCTGTCCCGTGTTCGGGACCCCTGCATTGCTTCTACAGAACAAAGAGGGTCTGGAAGGATATCTTATTTATTAATTTTTATTTTGAAATCTTTGAAATCAAAATAGTCTGAGCGTTGTAGAATGGAGATCAAGACGCTGCGACAGAGGTGTAGAAAGACCAACATTAAGATGGGCCCAAAACTCATATAATATAATTGATTTCATAAATTTTGATCGACTCTCTTCTAGGGTGTCTATTAAAATACTGTATTTTTTTGCCATCGAATTTCATTTCCCAGGAAACTATTCCACGATTTTAATGTATATTTTTCGTAATAGATTGAATAGTTGATCATCGTAGTTTCATATTACCAAACAAAATTGCATAAAAAATATTTTAAAATTGTTTCGTTTCTAGAAAAACGGTACCAGATATTGAACTAACATGTCATTTAAAGAATTAAGTTATCGATAAAAATGTTCATAAAAATATGTTTCAATATGTAACGTGTATAGGTTTCGCCCAAACCTAGAGTCGCTCGCTCGCTCGTGTTTTGGTCACAGGAAACCTAACGAACCTAACCTACTAACCTACTCTTTTCCATTCGAAAAAGAACACCTTTAGGAAAACTGCTAGTCAAGTGATTGAGAGTACCTTGAAGGAATAACTGCACAGTACTCTCAGTTACAAAGTGCAGTTATGTTAAAATCTACAATTCTTCACACATACACACACACACTCCCACACACATACACACACCCTCATACACTTACATACGCACAAATACAGTATACACACCTTTCTCCACATATTAGATATAGACATGGAGTAAGTTTGTTGGTTGTCATTGTTTACTCTCTCTTTTCTTGTACCTAAATATTTTTGCTCTGTATAGTAATATTTGAATAATATAGTTTGTTTTGTATTTAAGAAGAAACTAAAGAATGTAAATCCGTTATTGGCTGTCAGTGCTGCAAATTAATATTGTAAAACTATTTAAGAGCTGTGGATTTTGTGACAATAAATAAATAAATAAATACACTCCACGGCAAAGTTTAAACCCTAACCTATAGGTTTGCCTAGTAAAATGGATAGACCTGTTCTAGCACTCGCCGGATGCGTGTATTGTTCGCAGTTCTTACATATCCTAAATGGATGGAACTGTCCTAGCACTCGTTTCAAATGCTTGAACTATTTTGCAAACTGAAACTTACGTCGAAACAAAATCATGGGTAACAAAACTTTAATTACATTATTTCAATAAAATACATAAAATTTCAAAAGAAATAACGATAGACTGAGTTTGTCACTAATCGTAAACAGATTCTCGAATTTTGTATTAAAAGATCTGCAAATAGTTTTATGGGAAATGAAAATCATTGAAGTAAATTGGGATAAAATGACGGGTTATCTCTCTTCTAGAAAAATATTTTTAAAGTTGCATGTGTGATCAAAACAGCGACCAGTACGACCAGCTGATGTTGTTCTATACCCTTTTTAATTGACGTGGTGGGCTGGTGGCTGCCGTAATGAAGCCGCCTCGTTGACGACTTTTCTATTTAGCACCCTCGCCCCGCACCCCGGCCCAGACTCTCAACTCATTAAGTTTGTTTACGTCCCGAAATTTATTGCGTTCGATAAACTTGAGGTTGAAATCTTTACGAGTCCGATACGATTGCATCGCAGTCGCGTAATTACTTTTACCTGAGATGAAGGCAAAAGCGAAACATTTACGTTGAGAATTTGTATTTCTCTGCGCGTACGGTAATTTATTAGAAACAAAGATTTTCCTATTTGTAATCACTAAGAAAAGACAACAGTTCTTCCTGAACGAGCAATCCTGTTCAGGTCCCAAAGCTTGCATCTACTTATAGTTACAAGAGAACAACAAGCGTAAGAAAAATAAGACTAACAAGCAAGGATAATTCTAGAAATTCTTCTACATACTACACAGTTTCTTGGCTTAGTATTTTTAAAGCTAAAATCGGGAGCAAGATAGAAGGTTTGCACTATCGAGATTAAAATAATTTGTTCTATTTTCATAACTTTTTGAAGATAAGCTTTTCTAGTCTCGTAAAACATAGTTACAGAGTCATCCCAAAAACTAACTCCCTCTAACACGTTTCACAGATACGTTACTAAATTCGATATTATGAGGCTTACTTAGCTCAGTGTCCGGAGTCGGAGAGTGTCCGGAAGCCGAGAGTAATGTGTGCCCGGGGACACTCGCAAACTTTCCGAAGCGATCGCCGCCTTATTGTGCGCTAACTCGCTCCTTTATCCGCGCCACTTATGTGAAACCCAACTCAAAGCGATAAAATTACAGAACGATAACTGTCCGATATTTTAGGAAGGTGTATGGCTATATACCTCTATAGATAGTCAATCAGAGGATCAATAAAGTTTGATATCTAAATCTCTCGACAGGTCTGAAAGAAGTGTTTTACTTATTTCAGACAAGTTTCCTGTTTGTCATAGACGTTTTGCCCATCTGTGATATCGAAACTTACAGAAGCTAGTTTTAAAACGTGTGTTGCATTGCTAGCTCTAATAATGGAGTGTGGTGTAAAGAAGTTAAACCTCAAAGTGTAAACTAATTATGTTTCAGACGTACCATATTACTTAACAAACCAATAGATTAATATTATATTATATAAATAAAGTCCAAGTCTTCCCATGGATGTCGTAGAAGGCGACTTAGGAAAAACAAGCTAAAAATAGCTTATAAACATCGATGAGACCTCTGTAACCCGTCTGGCGCGCGAAGAGAGTGTAGGATAAGTCCTCTGGCTGCTCTGGCCAAGTTTGGCTCTGGTAGTACAGAATGGGTCGTGCTGCTGCAGTGGAGACAAAAGGACCTGATGATGAATATAAATAAAAATATTTCGGGAGCGGTCGCACTATTCGCTGTTAGTTCTAATAATAGGTGACAGTTCTATACTGTCGTTAGCTTGTGGTCAGTTATGTGAGGCAAGTGTTTGTTACCGCTAAAATGATTTTATTCGTTTGGGAGCATGGGAGGTCGTCGATGCGTCGCGGAGATAAGTTGGACGTAAGTTAACTGATTACGGCCGATCGGAGACCAGTGGCTACGGGAGTCGTAAATAAAGGTTATGGAGCTTTGTTCACTCGATTCTCAAACTGGATTTCATTTTATATGTTTATCTTTCTGTAGCATATCGAGACAAGATATATTAGTACGCATTATTTACTATTCGAGATTGACATTCAGAAATAGGAACATACAATAATAATCTCTAATTTATAGTACAAAGCTTTGAGGATGTGGTCAAGTGGCAGACCTTAGAAAGCTCTATTGTCATAACTTGACAAAATGTGAAATGTTTTTAATAATAAATCATGTACCTAATCTTAGGGATCATTTTCTAGACATAGAGAAGAATAACAAATTATTGCTTAGTGGTACTTAACTCTTTTGTCATAAGCTCTGTAAATTTCTAATTATCTACTATGCTAATGAGTAACTGACTCTTCATATACTTAGATTTGAATTTATTACTAAAATGTAAATTCTTCATATAAAATTTAGAATCCACAGAGCTTGACAATACTCCTGAGCTATAATGTGGTATTACTCTTTTAGAACTAATTTTAATTTAGGGCAGACACAATTACTTCAATCTGGTATTTTGATGGCATGTACTTAGGTGTTTTTCTACTTGATGCAATAAAACTAAAAAGCTAATTAAAAAAGGAAGTATGTAACCGACATAGCCTAGCATATTAGCTTTTTAAAATGGTAGCAGCTCGGCACAGCTCGACAAAACGACGGCCGATGAGACAAAAAGTTTCGTAGGACACTCACCGCTGGATGTAGACCACTTGCAATTCGTCAAGAAATATGATGAATTAGTAAAATGACCTAAACAGTAGTGAACCCACCTCGGTGGCTTTCCTGAAATTGAATGAAAGAAAAATGATGATGATGTGTCGGACATGCTCTCACTCACACTTGACCGTGAACAGCAGCTCGTTGGAGATGGTTTAACCATTCGAGTTGATGGCAGAGCAGCCGTAGCGGCCCGAGCTGTGCCGCGTCACCTTTGGCAGAACCTGTCTGTATATAACATGCTCTCATTAACACTTGACCGTGAACAGCAGCTCGTTGAAGGCGGTCTCGCCCTTCGAGTTGATCGCGGAGCAGCTGTGGCGGCCCGAACTATGCCGCGTCACCTTCTGCAGAGCATGTCTGTGTGCTGTTTGTATATAACATGCTCTCACTCACACTTGACCGTGAACAGCAGCTCGTTGGAGACGGTCTCGCCCTCCGAGTTGATGGCGGAGCAGCCGTAGCGGCCCGAGCTGTGCCGCGTCACCTTCTGCAGCACGAGGCTCTGGTTGCTGTGGAACACGCGTGCAGTCGCGTTGTGTGCTAGCGGCCGGTCCTGTCAACAAGTAAACAATAATCATTATTTATTTTCCTACACATCGTACTTGGAATGGAAGTACGAAAAATAGGACAGACCGCTAAAATTTAAAAAAAAATAATAATCTAAAAACAAGTAATATTATTATGGATAGATAATTTTACAGTATCTGACACCAATACAAGTTCATACCTAGCCAGTATTTATGTCAGTTGTTTCTTGAATAGCAATAGTACTCTACGAAAACAATGGTAAAATATAACGCTTTATATTTAATACATTATCATGCATATATATCATTCCTGCAGAACAAAGCATTCCTTCCTGTCTCATATGATACATCTGAAATTCTGAATACGTATAAATTCGTTATTGCCGAAATAATGTGATAGGAAAGATGTAGGAAGATGACGCAAGATAGCTGGAGAAATATATTTTGCGTCCATATTTGAGATCCGCCGGGAATAGGCTTGTTAGTCGATGGCCTGGAGTAGGTTACAATATTGTAGGTTTGCAACATTACTTAACAAATAAATCATCCTTTGTACCATCATACATATTTTATGTGTTCTAAACACGGGTTGGAAATTTGGGATAGCAAAAATATGGATATTAAGTTAAATTTCGGTAAAAAAAAAATAAGTGCGTATAATATAAATCATCAATACATATAATAAAACAGTAGGAACCGCGTATCTGTACATTTGATAAAATTAACAAAAAATGGGTGTGGGCGATAAAGAAAGAGTAACAGAACACAAAAAAGATTTTTTGATTTTTTTGTCTGTCTGTCTGTCTGTATGTACTCGCTAATCTTTGAAACTACAGAACAAATTTTTACTAAAAGATTGCGGTTTTCACTAAAAGATTAAGCTCATCCCTAAGCAAAATATAAGCTTTGTTTCATCGAAATCTGATGTCAGATAAAAAAGTTATCATCATTTAAAGTTTAAAGATAATTTTTCTATGGGCGATTGTTTGTCTGTTAGTACACGCTAATCTCCGGAAATACTGGACGGATTTGAATGAAACTGTTTTTGTTATATAGCTGTTAAGCATGAGCAACATATAGGCTATAATTGATTTTGGAAAATGAAACACCTGATGCAAAAACTTAATGGTTCAGCTTAACTACAAGAAATATAAAAATGCCGCCTAAGCAAAAGTTGTTTAGCCTGCTGAGCATTGTTTGCTGAATTATAAAAATCGAGGTCCTGGAACACCTGATGCAGAAACATAATGGTCCAGCTAAACTGTTAGAAATATACATTAATGACGCATTAGCCTAGTCGTTCATCCTGATGAGCATATTTATATGCCGGAGTCATAAAGTCCACGTGAACGAAGTCGCGGGCATCAGCTAGTGCGCAATAAATCGAACCACGGGTTATACCTAGAATGCCTACCCATCGCCTTAAACAAACATAATTATTTCTCTTCGCTCATCACTAGATGACGCTATAGGTATTAATAGAATCATCAAAATCTTTTATAACTAATATTTGAATAAAGTAGTACTCTAATTAATACAGTATGACCTATATGAAATGCAATAAATATTTTTAAAGCATTTTTTTGCTAGTCGTGTGTGTTGCCATCTCTGTAAGAGCAGCTGGTACTTATTTCGCCTACAAGTTTTGCCTACATACGGGCCCTCCAATAGATTCTTGGGTGTCGGGAATCTGTTATGTTAGTAATTAAGAGTATATTATCTTTGATTATAGTATAATAAAATTTTAAAGTATTCTAGTATAGCTCGTGTTTCAATTTATGAGGCATACCTGTGTCTTTGTGGTTTTCTTTTTGCCTACCAACCAAACTCGAGAGGTTTGTGCTCTCAGCGACCGATTGGTAACAATGAGAACTAGTCGAGCGCACGCTCTCTGTACCTATTGTAAAGCAACTATTACACGCAGTTCGATTTTCTGATCCAGTTCTTGACCGTTGGAAAAGAGTTAAGTTTACTGTGTGTACATGTTTTACTAGCACCTAAACCAATTAATGTTGCTTTTGGGAACAATAGGAATCATTGAGGTTTTTTGAAGTGAAAACTTCTTTAGAGGCGTTGTGCACTTTTTTTGGAATGGGTAAAAAATCTAAAACTCGCGTCAGGACACGTGACCCTGATCGAAAATTCGTAAGATGGCGCAGGGCGCTTGCGCGAATGTTCGTGTGTGTTTATGTTACAGCGTGCTAATGAAATGTCAAGTTTGTGTACGATAACCCAATAAATAAATATTGTATTCTACCACATAAATGAGAGTACTTTTATACTGATAATTAAAGCAATTCGTGCAAAATTATTCCCTAACCATTCCAAAATATCAAAAATGCACAACGTTAATATTCAAGTTTTCACTTCTGCCGGCACTCCCAGAGTGCAACCCGTCGTTTTTTTTACCTTTTTTTTCTTGACTTTTCTTCCAGCCAGGTTTTAGTTCTTTCAACCATGTGTTTTTTATCTTCACTTAATTTGAAAGTAATTGATGAATTATCTTATAAATTGCTGACACCTTTCATATTTAGATTACAAGAGAGGCTCGGCTTGATTTTAATATTTTTTTGGTAAAAAAAGAAAGCAACATCGTGACGCAGATCTGACGTAAGAAATACCGCCTAAATACTATATTGACTTTTAGAAATGTATTTTTTGTATATAATTATATAATTTTAAGCATTCCACATTTCCGGGAGATAAGTGTGTTGTTGATAGCTGTCGATGAAAATGCATTGATGATTTTGTGTGAGCGGGGTCGGAGGGTCAAAATGTGTCAGGCAGCAGGACTCCAAATTAAATTTGTAAGTACTAATGAAGTCGCCGGGCGTAAACAGCGGTGTTTACCCTCCATGACTCTGTTGTTTCGGGAAAAGAGGAAAATTAAAAAAGACGTTTTAAAAGCGTGGAATTAGGGCGCTTTGTGTCGTGGGTGGTGGGGGCAGCCTGAGAGACTGTTTGTTTGTGCGCGGCGTCTCGTAAACACGCGCCATCCGTCTCCGCCACAGGTGAGCCGGACGTTTCATTACTCCTCTCTCCGCTGCACTCCGCCGGCCAAGAACCTCACTAACACTACACAGACTCCAATCTCTACAAACAGTAACAATAATCACGTAACCTGGTGCAACTGCAACGTAAGCATATAAGAGAGGACTGCTTACTGGAATTTAAACATCTTTTTACTTCCACTCAGCGACATTTCAGAAAAGCTGACGTTTTCTCTATATCAACTTATTTTGTTCTGATTAATAATTTATTTTACTCTCATCTGTTTCTTAGAGAACAAGAAGCTCAACCATCTATTTACATTCTATGAGCGTGATATCGCAAACTATTATGTTGAAAAAATCTGTGCTCGCAAGCACTCAGTAAAGAGCAGAGAAAATCTTCTAATAGCTCTAATAATTCCCATTTGCCAACATACCACATTTAATTTACTGTAGAAGTTTGCAGTCTTCCATTAACTGAATAGCACTGAAGTATTGTACGTCCTGTGCTGGACTACAATCTGCTGAGCTCCATTCTTCGCTGACAAAGTGCGCGCCATCTCAATCGACGACCGACGACCGATTTATTTATTTCTAGACGCACATCTCGTTGTTGCAGCTTTTGAACCAGATCCGTGTTTATCCAAGTACTACCTGTCTATAGTATCATTGATATTTTTTGCAAACATTTACGATATCCAAGCAGTAACTTACTAACCTTAGTAGTGTTGCAGGAAAATCGATAATTTTACAATCGATAGCTTCAATCGAAAAATACAAAACGTTCGATAGTATCGATAGCTGTTTTAGAGCAATAATTACCAACAATACTACGGACTGTTTATGTACTAATTATAGTATTGGTTTATGTTATGAAGCAATACTATCGATAGTATCGATAGTTTGGGATTTAATCCAAATATTTGATTTGATATCGATAGACTATCAGTATTTTAAATAAAAAAGACGTGTGGCACTCGGGGACTGCCGCGGTAAAGCTATTGCATTAAGGTGGTTCGATACAAGGAAGGACGGCAACGTCGCAAACGGACGACGGAGACGAAGCGGCAACCTACATGGTAGGCGGAGTGGGGAGCGTGAGGTTTTTTCGTTACGGAATTTCTGGATTCGGTCCCCGCCGACACGACACGACGACCGACAAACTATCGATAGTACCGATACTATCGATAGTTTGTCGGTCGTCAGGATCGATACTATCGACAGTATTGGTACTATTGATAGTAGTGGACTATCGAGCTGCAATATGCACATGCGGCACATTAGAACCAGCTAGATACATTATATATTACAGAAATATCATAATATCTAAATTCAACTAAAGAAGTTCCGTACTTCGTATAACTCGGCCAGAGAGGCTAGAACCATGGGCTGTTATGAATGACGGTATCTGTAACGCACTTTTCGCAAGCCAGCAGCACTTGTATCGTGTTAATATCGCATTGTTATCTCAATAGGCATTGTACCGCTCTCTATATTGCTCATTTTGTTCAATATACCGAGCCATCGTCAATAAACCGCGTGCATGGACTCCAACTCGCGGTTGCCTATTATTTGTATATGATAACTGATCTGAGAGTTAGTATTTTTAACAGGCGATGAGCTATAGCCTCATGTTTCAGATTCCCACTTTCCATCTTGGACCCGCCAACTTTAAACATTGACTTTTGGTTTTTACTTTCGAATATTAGCTCTGCCTATCCCGTACAGGAAAAAGTGATACGCTATTAAGCATGTACGTAATTATGTAAAATTTTCTTGTTCCTTATCGAGTCAATTACTAAAACAGTTACAGCTGTAGTTATTTAATGTACTTTGGCATCACTAGGGGTGCCACACGTGTGTTGCCGAAAAAAGAATGTTCACTTTATAAAAACCTTCTTTGGCCAACAGTTTGAGCACGGCCTAAAAGGGCAAGTGGGCTAAAATTTTATTTATACATTATTGAACAGTTAAAAAAACGTACAAGTGGCGGACCTAATGCCATATAGCATTCTCAAAAATTGGATCAAGTGGAAAAATATGTTTGATAAGATAATTTTACATGAAAGCATCTCTACGTCAAAAACAGAACTCTAGTTATTACTCCACAAATCGATTGATATAAATATCCTCTTTATATATATCGTACCGAAACTAAACAAAAACAAAACATTGAAATAATGATTCCTTTTGCGAGCTCAATAGCTATATTGTTTCTATTCGTTCCAGTGGCGCACAAAGAAATAGGTACCATATTAAATCCAATAACAGGAGCGACGGAGTACCTCTCTCGCAGAGAACATAAGCAAACAGTGTTATCAGGTGGAAAATTCTCTCTCTTTATTCGTTAATGGCAGCTATTTCCCGGGCGGGGTTGGGGCGAGACGCGCAGGGCGGGGGAGTCCCTCGCGACCTGCCGTGATCATCCGCGAGATTGTGCCCAATGAAACTCGTCCGCTCATAATGGACAGCCCTGATTGAATCACTCCACTCCTTTCATGCGGGATTGATTCAAGATCCAGATTTTCGGGACATTTCCGCTGACGGACAAAACGCCACTAGTACACATGGGGACACACGGAGCTAGAGCGTTTATGTCATAAACCAGTAACTTCCTCCTTAGGGATTGTTTGCGAGACTTTCGTCTATCGTTTATCCCTTCTTCGATTCAGGCCACAAAACTAGGAGGTTACACTTTGCAAAGTCAAGATCTGGAACTGGCCGTAGCGAAGCAAAAACTGCGCAGCTGGCTGGCATAATACTGAGTTAGGTATTTCGAGGTACGATTAAGAGGTAGGTAGGTTATTATAACATGGACCACTTAAGCCCAGGACCTTGCATGGGGCGTACTAAAGAATTTCCTAAATCAGTCCAGGCGTCATCAAATATTCGGTGAACATAAAAATAGATCGCGACCCTATTTCTCTGTCCCGTGATCGCGACGAATTGACAAACTCCTTCTCCTCCTCCTTAAAAATTAAATCTTGTAATTGAGACGCCACATGTGGAATCTAACACCGTACACCGAACACTCACACTCGGCACACGCTACGCGATTAACATTTCAAGGGGCCGAAAGGTGGGCCTCATTAAAAGGGGCGCGGAGTGGGCCACTGCCTGCGTCCCAACAATTAGTGTACGCAGCCCTTTTTTAACGAGAGTCGTCGAGTAAAACATTTACGGGATCGGAGCCTCCTTTATTGTCTGTGTTATCGCGGCCGACGAAACAATATGACTGAACTTGACGACGCGCCTCTGAATTTGTAGATTTTTAATTTCTCTCTTCGTTGTGTCACGAGATCAAAAAGGTATTATACAATTTGTTGGGTAATTTTGATTCTGTATTTTTATATGAAGTCTCTGGATGTAGACCTTTTCTAGTTACATTTTAGAACACTTAAAAGGGGATTGAGTTTAACAGCCTGCGTAATGAGATTGAAATGATGATGATAATATAATAAAAAGATTATTTTCTTTAATCATTTATATATCTATGTTTTCAAAAATATATCTCACTTTCTTTTCATTACAATATTATAACATTAGTTAGTTATAGCTTATAGCTACATAACTTTCATTATCAAAACCCTTTTTTCGCCACCTGCTGAGCATAGAGCTCAGTCTTTAATAGATTTATTTAAGTAACTAGGTACTTACTTATACATATAATCTATCACGTACACTGAACCAAGGTTCGCAAAACCCGAAGATACCTAGAATGATTTAAATATTCGAGTGATTTTGATCATTTTCGATTGTAGCAAAATACTGCGTGGTCAAGATAAAATCACGAAATGTAACAAAAGAGAATCCAGCCATCTTTGCAGTTCCCACAGCTATTTCCTAACCGTATTTTACCTTTCCCACAGCGTAAGCAATAAACAGCTTGTGCATGTGCGGTAATGTCTACAAGGTGCGAGTCTGTCCGCAAACGGAGCTGCTGTTTACTCCACTTTAATAAAAGCTGAGCTAAAACTAACTAGCTACCCTACGAAAAAAGTTTTACCTAGTTTAATAATTGTTATCTATTATGTTGTTTATTTTTCTAACTCTAAATGACCTTTACCACAGTGTAAAAACACGCCGGTGCGACGACGTAGTGTCCGCAAAAGGAACAATGAAAGCTAAGCGAGATATTTTGGATATATCGTTGTAAGAACAATTTTTGTTTGTTTCGCAAAAGAGAGAATAAGTTTACATAATTTCCCATTCGCCGTGTGGTTTCCGGCAGAGTAGAATAGGGCCACTTCAAGTCCCCCCATGGATGTCGTAGAAGGCGACATAGGAAATACAAGCTAAACAAAGCTTATATCACCAATTAGACCTCTCCAACTTGTCTGGCCAGCGAGGAGAGTGTAGGCAAAAACCTCTTGCTGCTCTGGCCAAGTATGGCTCTGGTAGTACAGAGAGGGTCGTGCTCCTGAAGTGGAGACAAAAAGAACTGATTATGGATTTCCCATTCATTTAGCTAGATACACCCCATCCAATATCGATCCCTTTCGGTGATCGAAGGCATCACACCGCGAGTCCGGATTCCGGGCCGCATCCGGCGCGAGATATTAATTTCATAACGTCTGTCCGTCAATCCGGCAGCGGCGTCAAATAAAATATGATTTGCATTACCGCGGCGCGCGCAGCTGCTCCTCAGCCCTGAGTAATCGAGGAGATTATAATGTGTATAAATTTGGCAAATTTATGAGGGTGGGCGGGATTTATGCGATGTCTTATTATTGTGACGGCTCGTTCGCGGCGGTTAATTACGGTGCGTGCGGGGAGACCAGCGTGTAGAGCTCAAGCTAGGTCTGGGACGTGGGAGTCGGTTTCGGCAGCAAGTTTATCAGGACCACCAACAAAGTGACAGGAAGGATTCCCCTATTTTTATTTATTTTAACTTTATAACGCGTTTTGTGTCGAGAAAGACATCTTATTAACAAATCCCTGTGTTGCTCCGCCGAAGTCCGCATAAGTCTATAAAAGAAATGGTGAAAATTAAATTCTTGTTTTTTATCACCCTTTTCACTGGTTCTGTTTATTACTACGTTCACACTCTGGTATCATTTCCAAATCCTACAACTCACATAAGATAGCATCAAGCACTATGTTCATCTTAATCCAATTCCAGGAATCTTGGGCTCTACGTCAGATCTGCCCTACGAGCGGCGCTAATTGATGATCGCTGCAGCCACCATTGTGTGCGGGTCGGTTGTTGCGGCGCGGGCGGCGTGGGCGCCGAGCGAGCTGCCATTTGTATCCCTGAGCGACGTGTGACATTTTTAAGAACATGTTTATATTTTCAAGTGTCCGGACCATACTCGTATACCAGCAACCAGTGACGTATACAAATTTTATTTGACACTGAAGTGATACATTCAGTATTTCAAGCGTAATTGTGGCACATATATACGTCCGTACAGACACGAACAAGTTTTGTTGACAAATATTTTTTACAAGTATTAAATGTGTTTATAAAAGGGTTGTCCTTCATATCTCTGTACTAACAATATGGATATAATAGGGACAGTTTAAGTCCAGAAAAATGCTTGACCCTGACATTTAAGAGTAGAGCACCAATGCTACTTTTATAACGCGTGCAATATTTTGTACGTAATGCTTTCGTAAAGCAATTATAGCTTCAAGAAAAACTAACACAGATAAAATATTTTTCTACCCATTTATAAACTCGTTGACTTTTCTTTCAAGGCTTATTTAATGTTATCATTCCCGTCGCCGGCACTCCATATCTGCACTTGAAATGGCCGCGTCGCGGGCTTCGTTCGTCACAACGAATAAAAATAAAAAGCAAGTTACGTGGAGATGTAGTGTTTTATTCCCGCGTTATTGCGCCCTTATCTCGTAATAACGCAGTGATAAGGGCCGGCGGGACCGTCCCCCTCCCAGCGTCTCTTTCACATCGCTTCATACAAATTGGCTAAAGTGTAGAAGTACATTATAGTTCACAAAAATGGTATAAAACAAGAAGTAGCTTCTTACTTCTTGTTTCATACCATTACGTTCATACCAAAGTCTTAAATATCAAAGAAAAAGAGATTAAAGAAAGAGATTCGTTTGCACTTAAGACCCAAGCCCACATCTTATCTAGCTTAAGGACTTAAAGCATAAGAGTCCGGATCGTGTACGTATTTGCTCCATCATGTTTGTTCGGACACGATAATGACAACAGGCTTATGACAATGTGATAGAACCGACATGACACGGTTAGTTGCAGCATAATAATTTTGGCTGGATGACGGCTAGCCGTGTGGTTTCCGGCGGAGTAGAATAGGCCCACTCCAAATCCTCCCGTGGATGTCGTAGAAGGCGACTTAGGAAACACAAGCTAAACAAAGCTCATAAAAATCAATGAGACCTCTCCAACCCGTCTGGCCAGCGTGGAGAGTGTAGATCAAGTCCTCTTGCTGCTCTGGCCAAGTATGGCTCTGGTAGTACAGAGAGGGTCGTGCTCCTGCAGTGGAGACAAAAAGACCTGATGATGATGATGATATGGCTGGCTAGTCCAAAAGCTAACTAATGTCTTGTTCCATAGATGGCATGTGAGATGGTCGTTGTTGGACACAAGACATAATGTGCAGCTTTTAGTAAATTATACGTCCTAAAGCTCCACTCCTGTACAGTGCTTGTTTTGTGTGGCCTCACCTCTGTTTTACTTATTACTTTTTTGAGGAAAACGTTTGAAACCGTAATAGTGTGGGCGGGGTAGTTCATCACGCCCAGCTGATATACGTTTATTACTTTTTGTTGGGACACGGCCTCCTTAAATAAGTGCCCTCGCCAACATTACGGACTATCATATTACGTTTAAGAAACTGATATCTTGCCTTATTTTTCTTATACGAGTTTTGTCAAATATTACAATTGACAATGGGATAAAGTAATGACCCTTCAACAAGTCCATATTAGATATGCAAAGCCATTATACGTATCACAATTTTTTTCTATATAGGTTGCCTGGAAGAAATCGCTCAGCGACAAGGCCGCCTTTTGCGCATTTCCTAGTTTTTAAGATAATTAAGTGCTGTATTTTATTTTGTGCAATAAAGGATATTGTTTACCTACCAGTGCTGTGCATGACACATGGGCCCACCATTGGTCAATGTTAACCAATTAACATTAAAATATTTATATTTTTGACCGATTATTCGAAGATACCTTAACCGATTTGGAAATGTTTTTGTTTGAAGGGTTACTTGCGAGGTGGGCCCATAGAAATTTTATCGAAATTGGTTTTGTAATTCGGGTGTGAAGTCGGTTTTTGATTCTGAAAACTTCTGAATGTTGAATTTTATTTATTACGCTACATATATTTATTATTTTGTTGTTTATTGGGAAATTAGTTTATTACAATTAGTACAAATTGCTGGAGCCATCGCGCCTTTTAAGCAAAATTATATTTCTAAGTTTCATTATAAACAATAAAGAAAATCTTAATAAAAATAGATTTAATGTGTATGTATGATGTACTTATGTATACATCAAAATAACAAAGGCTCCGCAACAACTACAGGCGCCGTAGAAGGGTAGAAATAAATTCATTATAAGCATAATAGCTCTTTTTGCGAGCTCGGGAGCGCCGCCGCCGCGGAGCGAGATAAAGCGCGTTCAAACAAAGATTATTGTGCCAACATCCGACGAGGCTGCTCTCTTATGTACACACTACACTACACAGCCTCACTGAATTCTAAACTGCTATTTACTATAGACGATAACTCTAGTTATATAGGTATCTATTGTCGCCCGGGTAGGTAACGAAAGCGCTGGTGAGACGATATCGACGCATTTCAGAAGGGATGGACGAGCCTAACACAGGAAAGAGATAAGTGGATGAGGATGGGAGAGACCTTTGCCCAACAATGGGACAAAACAGCTTAATAAAAAAAATCTTTCTATCTATCAATCTAGCTATCTATGCATGAAGTTCTGATGAAAGATGTTCTTTCACCGTAACTTCATGTATAGATGTGATTAAAATAACCTTTGAATTCAAACATGAGCAAAATAGGTCAAAGGGATGCGAGTTCGCACTTCGGGCGCACTATTGTTTAAAACTAATAATTGCGACTTTGTAGCCAAATGTAAAATCTTCCACTAACTGTCTCTGATGTTAATTAAGCAAACAATAGACATATTCCTACGTTTCCTGCCATTTTATTTTCTACACAAAATCTTCCTCTCTACTTCCATAAACCCATCCTTTATAAGGTTCCCTTTGAAGTCCTAATAAATAAAGAGGTTATCAATAACAATATAACGTTTGACGTTGATTCGATCGCGTATAGAACAGTGGATTAAGTTTACAATAACAGCATTTACAAGCCCGTACTCGCAGCACGTCGCAACAAACAGCGGCATTTCACAGTATTCATATTTCGCGTGATTGAATCCCGAGACACTCGCGATTGTATTACAGCTTTTACGTGTATTTTCTGTTTGTACCTAGACTACAACAACCCTGAACGAGGCTTTGTGTAGCTATTAAGCGATATCACTTTGTATTTAGTAGTATATTCTCTTTGTATGTTTGTTTCAGCCAAAGAAATTAAATTTGAAAATTTTTCAGTGTGTTACTGGGGCTGGGGCACGTGTATTATTGTGTGCATGGACTTTTTAATTTTATATCATTATCATCATCATCATTTTAGCCGTATAACGTCCACTGCTGGACATAGGCGCCTCACAAAGATTTCCAGAATGACTGATCTAGAGCGGCCTGCATCCAGCGCTTTCCAGCGACGTAATACAGTTTCATATAAATCAGGACTCTTATTTCAATGACTTCTATGCCTGTGCATTATATTTATTGTACTAAGTAATTTTCACGATAAGATATATGACATTCTTTAATTGATTGTTTTGTGTGTTTTTCATCCGTAGCTAAGAGTTTTAATAATTACCTATTATGTTTAATTTGTAAGAAAAGTCTTGATGAACTTTCACCTAAATGGCAGGAATTAGCGACAGACAGAGACGAGTGGAAGAGTGGGGGAGTTCTTTATCCAGTTCCGTGACTAGTAAAAAAACTATACGTACTGTCTATGTCTCGAAGTCAATGAGTATAATGTGTGTATCGGTGCACAAGTGTCGCCCGCCGCGATGGCCGCAGTCGCAGATTTCCCAGGGCTCCCCGATACTAACTACGACACTGAGACTTTTTATAAAATAATACTATAGTTGGATACACTTCACAAGAAAATTTAAAAATGGCTGACTTTGCATTTTGTATTCTATTTTAGATTATGTGAATTTATCGAAAAAAAAAGTCCTACCGCCGTTGGCATACACCACGGCGGTAGGATATCACTAGGTGGGAGAACTTAATAATTAATTTATGATAATGTAAACCAAAAATAATGTCTCCTGTGTCAAATAATTACGTTTAAGTAATCGGTCCACGGTCCCATCTGCTACTGTGCAGCTGTAGATTTTGTGCTAGAGCTGTGATTTATGATGTTTTCTTCGATGCCCTGGGATATCTACCAGTACATCTTATAGACAAAAACACAAATAAAAAACTCTAGTGTTATGTATGATTCGAAAAGGGCTACCTGGCTATTTACTTCATCGATATATTTCCAACACCTTGTTTCCCTAAGCATTTGATATTTCGTCCGTCGTAAAACATAAATTTTAATCTTTGTTGTCGCGCAGCAATTTTTGTTTTACGGCGGGTGACGGCGTAATGGCGGAGGCGGTCATCTCTAAGAGGGTCGCTCGGAGCCCGACAATGGCCGCCTGCCAATTATTCAGCTGCGATGTTAACATTAGCCGACATATTAAATGCGGATTGGAGGCACGAGGGTCCACGTACAGCGATTCTATTATTGTTGCTTTTAGGGTTACGGATCGAACAATGACCCCCACTTTATGGCGTGTGTATGTTGACTTCTAGGTGTTGGCACGATCCATGACGAGTTTTTACAATCATTATCATCATCAGGTCTTTTTAGTCTCCACTGCAGGAGCACGACCCTCTCTGTACTACTAGTCCCAATACTTGGCCGGAGCAGCCAGAGAATTTGGCCTACACTCTCCACGCTGGCCAGACGGGTTGAAGAGGACCTATTGATGTTTTCTTTTTTTATCAAACTTTATTGTTCCAAAGTACAAATATACTTTTAACAAATCGCGGGCTTAATGCTAAGAGCATTTTCTCCCAGTCAACCATAGGGATAAACAGAGAAAATTATGCGGCACAAAAAAGCAATACTATATAGGTACCTACATTATAAAATATTAATAAAAAATTACATTATAATGCTTTGTTTAGCTTGTATTTCCTAAGTCGCCTTTTACGACATCCACTCGAAAACTACGAGGGGTCCTATTCTACTCTGCCGGAAACCACACGGCGAAGTTTGTGCAAAATTAGCAAGTAACTGGCTCCTGGGGTCGTCTATCAAACTATGTAGGAAGACACAAATGCATAAATCCGACGTACGCTAACAACCCTAAAAATATTTAAGCAGCGCAAAAATAGCTCTGCAGGCTTTGCTGAAAATTTATAATAGGCTGAATAAAAATGGTTGCCGCGTCGACGACGGGCGGGCGGCAGTAAATTGAAGCGCTTTAATTCGGGTGTATCGGCGACGCGGCGCCATTTGTCAAAAACAATCACATGCAAAACAATGACGTGCGTCGTCGCGGCTCGCGTAAATATTTGTCCGGCTTCAAGTAGGGCTGCGCCATGTGACTTCACAACGTCAATTGTAGACTAGGTTACGTTAGCTTATGCTCTTACTTACTGAATGAAATGATTTTCTTAGTTTGCTTGAAATGATTTTCTTAGTTTGCCTTTCACTTTTAAAGTCAGTTGGTTCATTTTACTCGTCGTTAACTATTTAAAAAAAAAGCTTATACAGGTTTTTTTTACAATTGTAGAGGTATAACTAGCTTAAATTTTATTTTTCATATTCAATGTTAAAGCTCTCCATTCTGTAGTGTGAAAAGTTATTGAGTTCTTTTCCAGCGTTTGCTAGCTCCCAATATTGGCAAACGAACCGCTCAATCCAATCAGCGGCGCCGGCAGCCCTGCCGCGCGAGCGTCACACGCAGGCCACGCAGCCCCGCAGTACCGCTCGTTCGTTTCAGCCGAAGGATTGCACTGCCGCCCACACGTTCACACGACTCGCATACACATTTTTAAATGAGCAAATTCTAAGACTCTACTTCGACGATCCCATTGGGACATCATATATCCTCATTTTATCGCATTCCCCTATTGTGTGACTTTGCTATTGGGCATGAAGTGCGCTTTCCGGCTTTCTTAACCGCCTTCCAAAATGGAAGAGGATTTCAATTTGAATGTATATATAGGTGTACTCACATAAAGATATATTTTTTATGTATCTGGCCCGATTACTTGATGACGCCTGGACCAATTTGGAAAATTCTTTGAAAGGGCTTACTTGGGAGGTGGCCCCATAAAAGTTTTGACCAAATCGGTTATGTAGGTTAATTTTTATACCCATGCCAAATTACAGCGTCCTAGTACTAATAGTGTTGAGTAACCGCCAACGGACAGACAGGCAGACAGGAAGAGAGACACGTCGAAACTATAAGGATTCCTAGTCTACTACGGAACCCTAAAAAGAAGAATAACATAGAAATCGGCTGACTGAAATAAACATGTGAACCGAAATGAGCCGGCACCGCGCATCAACGTCGCCTTGCCTGACAGACAAACGTCAGGAACAATGACCTTCACCGCCAGCGCCAGTGAAGAGCGTCCAGAAGGACAACTCGTGAACTGAGGACCTTATTTCAGAACTCTTGTACCTTAGACCTATATACCTTTGATAACATCAGCAAAACATAAGAAAGGAACATTGCATCCGCTATGAAAGAAGATCGCGGAACTACATAATATAGAACTAACGAAATGAATCATGCTTTTCACAAAAATAATGTTTTCAAACCATATTTCTATTTTTTAAAAAGTGGTCATCGTGAAAGTAGCCTTGTGAGGTAGAGGAAGGCCAAGAGAGACGTGGGAAGAATGCGTGAACTCGGATATGGGGGACGGGAGGTTAGTACAGAGGTGGCAAAGGATAGAAGGTTATGGAGGGAGTTGACATACAGAGCCGACCCTAAATAGAGAGAAGGCGAAGATATTCCTATTTTATAAAAATTGCCCTAAAACGTCGCTTTATAAAATAAAAAATCCAGTTTCATTTAGAAATATAGAAGATAGAAGGAGAACAATTTTTAAAAAATGTAATAAACATGCGAGGTAAAAGTGCGCTTCACGCATCACCGTCGCAGCACAGAACAGAACGCTAGAAACAATCGCATTTGACATGACAGGCTCATCCTGAATGCAAAATAAAAGTGCAAATAGTTTAGAGTACAGAAGTGTCACAATGTATGGGTTAGTTTATTTTTGTCAGACCTCTAATTTCAAGTTTTGTTTTGATTTAAAAAAATCTATTAATTTTTTTTTTATTTTTATCGTTCCGTACCTCAAAAGGATATAAACGGAGCTATTATAGGATTTCTTTGCTGTCAGCTTGTCTGTCGGTCCATCTGTAAATATCATGTAAAATAAAACCCTTTATTTTAATGATAAATAGAAAATTATTGTCACTTTTTATTCTTAAAGGCCATGAAAATAATATTATTACTAGCTTTTATGTGGTTCGTGTGGTTTGCGATCATTTTATTCAGTCCCAATGTTATTTCATGGATATGCTCGCATTTATTTAAAAAAATAAAGTTATGTTTTAAATATGCGATGCCTACAGATAAAGAAAATATCAGAAACATCAGATGTAGTGTCTATTCTGCGTCCCCTTTACTTTGTGTCGGCACAGAGGGAGAGGCAGGGGGCTCCGGATAAGTGGGTCGACCTGCGAGCAACAAAAAGTGGAAACAATACAGCAAAAAACAACATGTAGGCGGGCGCGGGCGGTGACGCGCGTCGCTATCCGTGTAGCAACGCGCGACTGATTGCCCCTGAAAGGGTGAGCCGAACGAAAAAAAATAAAACGCAAAAAGTGTTCTCTATATTGCTGATTAAAACACAGCGACAGTACAAAGCGATTATCGGACCGTACAACGCCGTCTATTACTTTACGCCGCCATTGCTGTCGGATTTATTTGTAACAGTCAATCTTTTTCAGCGAGTCGAATTCAATATTAAATAAATATTATCGGTTGGAGCGCGTTACTTTAGCAGAGCGTCCGGATGAGCGATTAGTGGGAAAGGTTTTAGCTTAACTTTTTCCGTTAAAGTTAATGGAATTGAATTCATATTTGGTGTTTTCACAAAATAATTTGTGGCCAAAAAAAATGCAATTGTGAATTGTTTACTGATTTCAATTTCTTTCTTCGAAAAGTTACTAATATTTCATTTACGTATTCTAAATTTTTTATCTTTCAAAATAAATTCTTCGTAATAAATAATTTCATCCTAACTTGATATGTACATCATATTTTTTTTAATTGATATTATATGATTTCTTTTCCGTAAAACTAATCCATCTACCTTGTCCATATTCAGATGTAATCTTTATGCCAATGTTATGTCATTCAAACATTGGTCGAATAGAATTGATGTCGAGCAATAGTAGTACCGATCAAATGCTACAACGGTCTAGGTCTGCCAGGCAACGGTTTGTCGCACAACTGTGGTACTTTTGTTTGTTGTGGAGAGACAATATGGCTTTATATGTTGGATCTAAGATAAATAGATGGATCGTAGCGGCCAGGAACAGAACAAGATGCCGCAAACATAGAAAGGCTGTCCAGCAGTAGTTGAAAGCTAATGATTATGAATATAAAAATATTTATATGGCAAATGTGAAAGGAACAGTAGGAAATGGTCGACCTCGGCGAACCTTCTGCGACCAAATTGCAGACGTTCTAAAAAAAGGAGAGGTAAAAAGTACCCGTAACCGAAGGGCATTTATGAAGAGATTAATGAGTTTAGATGAAACAAAAAAAGTTTGTCAGGATCGTAGCAAGTGGAGGTCCATAGTCTCTGTCTACCCCTGTGGGAAACAGGAGCGATATTATGTATGTATGTATAAACAGAACACTCACGTCGTGCAGCCAGGCGAGCTTGCGCGCGGGCGGGTTGGCGCGCACGTGGCACTCGAAGTACACGTCGTCGCCCTCCTTGATGTCCGTGGACGAGAGCGAGCTGCCCAGCTTCAGGTGCACCACGGGAGGGTCTGCGAGAAGGACATTAAGTTAGCTGAATGAAGTTGTTAAAGCAGTATTCTCTTTCTGCGTGTAATTCAGGAAGCCGCCAGTAGAATTAGTTGACGGTCAAATATCTGTGGTAGTAAGTACGTGCTGTCACAGTAGAAAAAGCCGATAAGAGTATCCAGTAAATGATATAAACGGAAGCAGACGACTGTTATACAGTTTAAGCTAACCCAGAAACTGTGTTTAGGATTATCGTAACTGGGGAGAGCAGAGTTATAAGTGAGATAGGTAAATGTAATTGGCTTACTTCTGAGGTTGTGGAGGTACCCATTAATTTTACTCAAGCGCAGCAGTCGCCGTATAGTTTCCGGCAGAGTAGAATAGGACCACTCCAAATCTTTCCGTGGATGTCGTAAAAGGCGACTTAGGATATACCTACAAGCTGAATCAAGCTTATAAACATTAATGAGATCTCTCCAACCCGTCTAGCGAGGAAAGTGTAGGCCAAATCGTCTGGCTGCTCTGACCAAAGTGATTTAAGTAGTATAGAAAGGGTCGTGCTCCTGCAGCAGATACTAAAAAGATCCGATAATGATGCAGCAGTCTCAACATTTAGCTAGCCATTTCACTAGTGATAGTGATAGTACTCACATACAACGCTGATGCTCCAGGCCGTCTCGAGGAACAGCGCGGTGCGGTTGGGGTTCTCGGCGCGGCACGTGATCTGCTTGCCGTCGTCGTCCAGCGTGGGCACGAAGCTCATCACGCTCACCGTCAGGTTGTCCCGCAGCTCCTCCTGAAACAATACACCATCATTATCAAAGTGGCTTTTTCCAATTACCTCACTTTAAACACAGCTAAGCGAGGAAGAAGCGTTAGAAGTTTACACATAACGCCGCTTATTTACGGCATATCTCTGTAAGATTTTCACTAATCGTTAGTTGCAATGCAGACCTCTCAGTGTAGGCTAGTAGGCAGTAATATTCGAATGGAAGACGAGCCTGCAAAAGAGCGTGCAAATCTAGGAGACACTTAAAGACGTACCGAACAATTGTTAAATAAAAGATAGAAAGAACAGTTTATAGAGACTAATGCCGGAGTATCGCTCATGTGTGCCTAAACCTAGTTCAAGTGTGCTGCTTTTTACACAGCAGCAGTGTGCCGGGCCGTGTGTATTTTAAAGTCCAATTTCCGCAATGCAACGTACAGCAAAGGGCGTCCGGCGATTGAGGGCGGCCCGCGCCCGCAGGTGCCGGCACTGCCGGCCGACGCAAACAACCGGCGCCGTCCGGCCGCCGGACCGCCGGGCCTCCCCACCGGGGGTCACTCGAATTACATGATCCGTTGCGAGTGAAATCGGATCAAACGACAAAGGTATTGAAATGTTTCACTGCAAAAATATTTTGCTCTGTGAATTTCGACGAGAACCTGAAAAATAAGTGCTCGATAACGAAATCGGTATCTGTAAAGCCAAAAAGTAACCTCGGCACTTTTTAACAGCAATAATCTCAGAAGAAGCGCTAAAATCACAGATAAACTTCTTACTCTCATTCGAATCGCGAGTTGGAAACTCTTGAAAATAAAAAGGTTACTCCCGTCACTCGAGACTTTCTTCAACTTTTTCAATATTAAATCTCTTAAAGGCAAAACGTTCAGGGATTAACGGAAGGCTAAAAGGCTGGATCCGATTGAGTACGTCCTCGTGTTGCGAAGAATTGCAAACTCCGATTTGTCAGCGCCATTATCAATAATGCAGCGATTACATCGTTCCCCCCCCCCCCCCCCCCCCCTCCCGCGGACGGCGCGCCACAGAGAATATGACGTGTAGAGGCCAAGCTTAGAAAAGCAACATAAAGTATTTACGATAAAGTAGATCTATTTATAACATAATATTATCCATAGATTTAGAAGGTATAAGATGGATATAGAGTATTATAAAATGTGACCAGAAACGAAATATTTCTAAACTGTAACTTTTTATGGGTTGTATTTGTACCTACTACACAAACTATGGATAAAGCAGTACAATACAATCTTTCCAGTATAAGATAACTTATAAATTAACACAGTTTACAATTTGGAAAATAAAATTTTTGTGTAACGATGTTCGTGCCAGGGTGACAATGGGTGACATGTTTTGTATGAAAACTTGTCTCATTGTCAAAATCGATGCTATCTCTTTTGCTCTTATGAAGATGACACTTATCATATTATCTGTCGCACACGGCTAGTGTGGTCTTTTTACGCAGTAAAAAAATCTACTTCTATGATATTATCATCCTCAGACATCATCATCATTTCAGCTACATAACGTCCACTTGTTAAGAGCGACAACAACGTACCTAAATCAAACTTCATAATGATAAATGTTTGATTAAATTGGTTCATAAGCCCCATTGGTAGGTTCCACATTATAGGGACATCCTCCATGTTGCTGCGTGTGTGCATACCATAAAGTAGCCTAGTTAATAAGTCACTAGTTGGCCAAACGCCAGCCCAAAGCAGCCAGCTGCTTAGAATAAAATTATGAAATGCAGAGGCGTGACTCAGCTGATTTTCGATGCATTCCAAACGATCGAATCCGAGAGTAAATTGTCGACTTAATGTATTTCTGTTTACTTTCTATTCATAATCTTTCGATTGACGCAACGCTCAAGTCCGCCACAGTTGACAATTTTTTTCAATAAGTTAAAAGTATCTAGTAGTAGTAATAGTTTCAACTGTATCAAAACTAGATTCAGTCCCGTATATTGAATAACTTTAACTATGGAAAATCAGTATAGGGAAAAAGGAAAGTATAATTTTCACCTACAAATACACGTGTAAATTTCCATTCAGCTGATTCTAGTTTTTACGACAAACATTTTTATTTAATTGTACTTGTATAATGTTCTTAGAGAAAAGTTTATCAGCATCATGAAATTAACTCTTAGAATGATATCATTCGTAGGGCTTTGGTAAGCGCCAACATTCCTTGTGTGTTAGAGCCGCCTGGATTAAGTCGTACAGATGGCAAAAGGCCTGATGGGTTGACTTTGATACCATGGCAAAGAGGTCGCTGCCTAATATGGGACGCAACTTGCGTCAGTACCTTTGCCGCCTCCCACCTCAAGGACACTGTCAGAGATGCAAGATCGGCTGCTGAGAATGCTGCGAAACTAAAACATAACAAATATGCTCCCCTTGAATCAGCCTACATTTTTGTGCCTGTAGCTGTTGAGACCACGGGTGCTTGGGGAACTGAAGCTCGAAGATTTATTAGAGACCTGGGCAGACGCATTTATGAAAGGACCAAAGATAATCGCTCTGTATCGTTTCTCGCTCAAAGGATTTCTATCGCTATCCAACGTGGAAATGCTGCTAGCATTATGGGAACCTTTGGACCAGGAACGATTCGGAGCGGTTTATTAGATTGATAATTTTGACGAAGCATGTTGCGGATACTTTTTTGTAATTAGGTAAGTACAACTTTTGACGAAGCATGTTGTGGATTCTTTTTGTACGTTTTTTGACGAAGCTTGTTGCCGATGAATCTTATTGTAAATCTATTTCTTTTAGTAGTGAAGTTGTATTGTATATTGTGTTTTTATAAATAAAATTACTCTTAGAATGGTTTTAGTATTCATAATTTTTTTGAATTATTTATTAACTAGCTGTACCCGCGGGCTTTGCTCCCCGTGGGAATTTCGGGATAAAGAGTACCCTATGTCCTTCCCCGTGTCTCAAACTATATCCATACCAAATTTCATCCAAATCGGTTCAGTAGTTTTAGCGTGAAGAGGTAACAAACAAACAAACAAATATACAAACTCACTTTCACACTTATAATATTAGTAGGATTAGTAGGAAGTAGGATTTTTATGCTAATCGTAACACTTTCTTAATTAACTTATTCTCTGGTGCCCTCCGCGGCGGTGGCGGCTTATTCTCCCTTTTCATCGCCACAACAATCACGCCCGCGCGATAAATCCGCCGTACGAGCGGTGTACGTCGCGCGGGCGATTGTCACGTACGGCCTTCAATGGATGTTATAATGCTGCGAATTATTCTGTATTCCTTTTGCCTTTATGTGCCGTTCCTTTCATATCGCTGAATGAATACTTGATCTTGCGGAAAGAAATTAGGGCTCGTTCGGTTTATTGCGGCTCGTGCAAGTAGGCCGTGAAACGTATATGCCGTGTAAGAAACGGGAAACTCAGATTGCTTTAGGTCGCTTGTTTACCCCACATAAATAACGGAGATATGGACTAGGGCACGAAACATCTAGTAAGAAATCCGTTTAAACTAATGTTAGTTCATGGAATAAAATATAAATATCTCTGCTGCTACACGTAGTATGCTTACGTGAAATTATTACTTATTACCTAGCTAATTTAGTAACATTCATAGTGGTATGTCTAAAGAAATTAACAAAAGTGCTCAATAAACGTTCATTCGAATCACCAATCCGACAAACTGATTTGTCGTGTTCTGAAAATATACATTTTAACTCACGACAAAAGAGTGTTATCAATTTGACGCTAATGTCCGTCTATCTGTTTGTGTGTCTTTCTATTTCATTCCAGCTCTCAAACGGATGGACCGACTTTGATACGGTTTTTTCACGTGAAAGCAAATTCCATTGCGGTGGTTCTAAGCTGTTTTATAAACATCGATTCAGTTGTTTCAAATTAAAGTCGTGATTTTTTAAAACTTTCTATAGAATTTAATAAACTTGTGACTCAAAAGTCCCAATGACGGCAGTTGCCGCACAGTGCAGGCTGTGCTGTGCTGGCGGGCGGCCAAGCAGCCGCTTATGAGCCGGGCCGGCCCTTTATGTGCTGCGCCGCGCAATCACAGGGAGAAGCACACACATGATGGTCGCTGGTGCACGTGGGGACGTGGGAGTCACTTATGTTACTTTACAATTAAACTACTTTCATGAAAAATCTACTACTTACTTTACTTTCTTTCAATACTACTTTACTTTTAATATGAAAGACGATATCGTAAAATCGGCTGACAAGTTGCGGAGAAGGGAAGCGAAGGACAAACAAAGATGGAAAGAAGAACCTTTGTGAAACATTGCAATGGATGGAGTGGTTGTTTATAGTGATGAGTACCTGTTTTATTAGGAGTTAGTTCTGAAGTCAGATTTTTTTGGGTTACCTAGAAGGTAAATTTTCCAGTCCACATCCCTATTGCAATAGGGATGGTGACTGGTAAAAAATTACATAATTTTATTTCGCTCGTCAACTAGATTCTCCAAAAATAAAGGTCTCCATTTTTTTCGTTTAGCAAAGTAATAAAGATTCACAAAGATTCAGCGCATCGAAGTTTTGGAGTGGAGGAAGGTGATCTACGTTACCTTCAGTTAAATTTTTAATACCTATCTCTCTAATAAGCCAAAATTTTGGTCTGGGTCCCTATTATTAAACGATGCAATTATAGCACCGGTTTCAAGCAAAGGTTAAAGGTGTAAGTCAAATCGGGAAGAATTTAAACAGATTTGTATCCCCTAATAACTTGACGTTGACCAATAAAGCTGTTGGTGCCAATTATCATAAATCGATTATTATAGCTCCTATTTAACGTTTGTGTATTATTTAAAATCTTCTTCTTTCCTCACTTTTTCCCAGTCTGGGGTCGGCTCTGTATGTCAGTCAACTCGCTCCATAATTTCTGCATTTCGCCATCTCCGTACTAACCCCCGATCTCCCATATCTAATCTTACGCATTTGTCCCGTCTTCCTCGATCTTCTTTTTCCTCTACACCTGTCTACTTTTCATTCAATCGACTTCTTTTTTATGTATAGACCAAGACCAGCAAACAAACAAGCGACTCATCTGATGGTAAGTGATCATCGCTGCCCATGGACAACTGCAACACCAGGGTGTAACCAGAGCATTACAGGCCTTTCAGGTAGATATAAACTCGTTTTTGAAGGTTTCAATGTCGTATTTCAATTTCATATATCATTTTATATTCAAGTAGTGGATTAAATGTAAGTAAATATACCTTTGTACAGTATTTGGACACGTTTATAAAACAGTCGTGTGCTTATGCAGTGTTCCGTAACTCCTCGCTTTATGAAGCCCGTCGGCCACTCCGAGCTCTGTGTGAATTTTTAACGTCCGCTAAACATTATGATGCCTGGAATAACAGCACCCCTCTCAAGAACATGGCGAAGTCACGAAACCGTAAAAGAGGAATAAAGACACGTTTTAATGAAATTATTTCAGAAGCTATACACGCCATGCGTGTAGCAGTATATATACGAATATGGTGCATATATTGCTACTCGTATGACGTACACATTATACAGAATTCAAGCGCGTTTGCGACTACAATTAAAATATCAGATTTCATACCTAGAAGGCTTAGTAAATGATGGTATCTGATACGTTATATGTTTCACACTTCACGTTAATCGAAACCTTAGTATGTATTTGACGACCTCCGCGACGTAGAGGTCAATATGCTAGTCCGCCACCCAGAGTTTCCGGGTTCGATCCCCCGTCAGAGCAAGTTGGAAAATGGCCTTTTTCAAACTGTCCTGGGTCTTGTATGTTTATCTATATATGTATTTGTTACAAAATATAGTATCGTAGAATTAGTATCCCATAACACAAATCTTGAACTTACTTTGGGGATAGCTCAATAATGTAATTTGTCCCTATATATTTATTAACTATTATTGTATTGTCGTCGTAAGCAGCCCAGAACAAAATTCCATATTTTGTTCCGTTTTAGTTATCACTCACTCACACTTCACTCACATGATTGGTCCAAAACTCGTAAGTTAAAAGATTTTCATAAACTCTTAACTTTGTAGTTTTGGACCAACTCTTCCTTCAAGAAGAGTAAGCGCCGCGTCCCTTTACGAGCACTATCCTTACGAGTGTCCAGACGGCCGCACATTCGTCTCACTGCTCTGCAGCTTATTAAAATAATATTTTGCATCCGAACACGTTTAGTGGTTTTTGGAATTTTGTAGTAGACATGTGGGAAATATGATAAATAGCGAATAGTACTGTAACTACCTACATAAAAATTTTGCCACGACTTTTGATACTGTGGGAGTAAAAATGATTAGTAAAATAAACCGGTCCAGGGCAAGTTGAACTCTTACATGAAGAGTTCTGTCATGTACCTCCGACGATGTTACGATGTTTTTCAACCAACATGTCATTATAAAGACCTGGTTGAAAACGCTGAAAAAACACGTCTCTTGTATGACGACCCCTTTATCTTCACTTTATCGGATTTTTTGTTATAGGGGATGCATAATCGATTAAAATTTCAAGTCTTTAGCTATGACGATCCAAGAGATAAAGCCTTGTGACAGACGGACTGACAGACAGACAAACTGACAGCGAAGTCTCAGTAATAGGGTCCCGTTAGGATATCAGGGCGTGTGTGACGCCAAAATATCGCTTTCCCCGAAACTCACGCCTTAGTATGAATTTTCAATTTCAGGTTAGTTTCGTCAATGTATTTGCCCGTCCCGTGACGTGACACCAGCCTCTGTGGGAGGTCCGAGGCCGGCGCGGGCGGCCATTACCGAATATCTCCGTTTAATTAGCGCCGCTCGACGTTAATTGCTTTTTAAATCGCCGCTCGTCTCGACCCGCCCCTCGGCTACCGACTACAGGCCTCTTGACGTGTTACAAATATTTCGCCCAAAAAGGTCACGGAAATAACATTTCACAAAAAAGTACACGCTCGGTCTTGTTCTCAAATCGAGCGTACTTTATGTTCTTCGAAAAGCTAAGTGCTAACGCAGGCAGTTGTTTCGAGTTGTTTCGAGAACTCGTCGCTCATGCTACGAAATAATTACCTTTATGATAAACTTGTACCATGCAGGTTTTGTTTGTCGCCTAGGCCACCACACACACAAAGATGGTGTTAAAGAATTGACGTTGATGGTAAGAACATCCAAAGATTACATTGCATTAAAACTTGTGGATTCTATTAAGTATTGAATATATTTCTGTGTGAGTCCTGCTCAGTCACCATTAAATATTATCTTATTATTTCAGACCTAAAATGATGTCGGCCAGAACAGGTTTAACATTTTCGAATTTCTTTATCATAAATTCAAAGGACGTCCAATCCATTTATTGAGAAATTGAGTTACATTGTTTAGACTTATTGATTTTTAGTTGTTTATGTATAAAACAATTTTTTTTGTTAGGCAAATTAAAAAAAAACCCGACTGTCAAGAACGCTATCTAGTGATATAGCAGAACCTCCGATACGACTGGATATCCGTAGCACCATCTATTATTTGCTAGGAAAAACCCTGACTTTCAAACGTTAACACCCAATAACTTTTAAACGGATGAACCGATTTTTACGTAAAAAAACCACATCGAAATCGGTCTTTCCGACATACAGACCGACCGCCATTAGCGTCAAACTTATAATATTCCACTTTTTTGTCGTGTGTTAAAAACAGCTGTTACTCTCCTTGTTTGAACTTTATTAAACAAAACTGACGTAGGTATGAGTGCATTAGAACAACAGAGAAGCACTGTAGCGGTCCTCCACCGCAGCCAGCGGCATGCTAAGTGGAGCCAGGCAAACCATAAATTAATTTATTTTTAAGCGACGAAACTAGTCCATTGTCTCGCGGAGCCCGAATAAGCCATTATAATTTAGTGCGGTTTTCCGCAGAATCTCCGCTCACAGCTCGGAATTGGACGCGGCTTAAATTCGAATCGCCTAAAATATAGAGGTGAAGTGGTAATTCAGTGACAATCGCTGCAAGAATAATGAGAGGCCGCGCGCGCCCGCGCAGAACACGGGCAGTTCAGAAATAAAGCTACATTACGGACCTAGCCTGCCAAGAATTTTGTAAAGTTGAAATTGTGCAACACTCGTATCAAACGAAGATAGCTTTGAAGATGAACTACCTAGATGGTTCATTTCTTTAGATAATGAGCATCTAACGAGTTGCTACATAGACTATTGAGACAACTCGTAAGCAAGGCGTCTTGAATATCTTAAAGTAGTACAGTATGTTTAAGTAGTATAGTAGTCTGAAATAAAAACTTGAGAGGGTGTCAAGGACACCCGAATGGAACGAAGTTCCTTTCGATTATTTAGTGAAGGAATTGTAATGTAATATTATTTTTTAAGTTATAATATTTTTTTATTATTTATTATGTATAAAAAACCTGTATACACTCAACAAAAATAATCGTCGCGACACCACACTGTTCAATAAGAAATAGAAAGACGAAACGAAAATAACTGGCTTGCTGCTATAAGAGAGAGAGACAGACAGAGAAACACGCGCACGCCGCACGGCTTATTACTAAAGTGTCGTTACAACTTTTGGTCTTAATTTTTTCGGGGTATAGTATGGATTATTTTCTATACTGTTGCCGTTCTGGAGCCGCCAATCCGCGCCTTTGAGTCGTCGCGAATCCTTCCCCGGAATTTTATTGTCTAATTAGCCGAGCTCCATGGCGATTTATTACGTTTTAAATTATGCACGAAGGTGCTTCGTTTTCTCCGCGGGTCCGCGGGAGTTTTCATTAGAGCGAGCGCGGCGCTCCAAAATAAATATAATTTAATTACGGCGCAGGACAACTGGGGCAAGGTAATGTCTTTTTGAAATGAGCATACTGGAGTATCTGTTTCTGTTAAAAGCGGGTTCATTAAGTAATGAACATATTTTTAATGAAAGCGTTCGTTACGATGGAGAATACGTAGGGTATTGACTGAATGCTTAGACTCGGAGACTAAGAGAGGATTTTTTTCTTTTTACGAGTATATTCTACTGTTTGCGTGTTTGTGCTTCGAAAAATTTATCGATATAATAATAGCACCTTATATCTTCGAATATCACGTCGTCGCAGGGAATTATTTTCAATTTACAAGGATACTTTATACCCTCACACAGTATGGTGTCAATTTTTTTCCTACGTATGCTTAGTTAGGTGTGGGATGAGGGTGTACCGCATTCTTGGCGTTGCTACGGGTTACTAGTCAGGTGGCAGAAAATCAATGAAATGAAAAAAAATGTTCTGGAACAAAATACATTTATACAGTAAACAATTTCATTATAATACAGTACTTTAAAATATCTATTTCAAAGGAAACACTTCAGTACGTCTCTGTTATAATTAATTAATAAGATGCCCTAAATGTATTATGAACATTATTTAATTCCATCATCCACCTCTCATATAAAATAGCTTTGAAATGTTATATTTTTGTAGCGAATGAACCATTCTAATGAAAACATAACCTGACCAACAGTGGTGAGGTTCCGAGAACTCGCTTATATTTCTATTTACATGGTCTGATCCTCCCAGAAGTTGTTTGACTTTAGTTGTTTTTATTGAATTTTTTATACATCTAGTTCCTCTTTAACGTTTTTTGTCTCGTAGGTAGATAAACTGTTACATCTTTATACCTAACGAGGTAAATTACGAAGATTAAAGTCTCGAACTTACTTTGGGGCTAGCTTAATCAGTGTAAATTGTCTCTTTTTTTTATAAGAGACTTCGTCAATATGAACGACTTTCAGTCAGATGAGCGCTTTTTAGGGTTCCGTAGTAAACAAGAAACCCTTATAGTTTCGCCATGTCTGTCTGTCTGTCTGTCTGTCTGTCCGCGGTCCTACTCAGAAACTATAAGTACTAGAAAGCTGTAATTTGGCATGAATATGTATATCAGTCATGGCAAAAAAGTCGCAAAATAAAATATGGAAACAAATTTTTTTTAGGGTAGCTGCCATACAAGTAAAGAGGAAGTCAATATTTTTTTTCTTTACAAACGCATTGTGTGGGGTATCGTTAAATAGGTCTTTCAAATATATTGTGAGCTTGGGAACACCATATTTCGATTTAGGGAGCCGTGTCTGAAATATTTAGGTTTAAAGTGAAATTTTTTGTTTAAGTCACGTGTCCCCCCCGTCTATCTGCTAAACCGTTATATATGGACACGTGAAAAAATCACAGCTATAGTATATATAATGTAGTTTATAGGAAAACAATCAGAGCTAAGTAGGATTAACAAATTAAAAAGTTATAGGCGATCAACTTATAAAATGTACTCGAAAAGGAAAATTTCGTACAAATTCAATAGATACTTAGACGTTTTAGTGGCATGAACTCAAAGTTGGCATTTGCAACTACGGAACCCTACACTGCGCGTGGCCCGACACGCACTTGGCCAATTATTTATGTAAAGATAAATCATTGTGGAGATATCTGCATAGAACCTATAAGGAAACTTGTTTATGGACCTAGTCACATTATCGAGTGTGAATTCACTGAACTTATGAAAGAGGAGGAGCATCGGACTTCAGTGCGATTTTCATTAACCGATAGAGTGATAAATAAAAGGTTTACATGTGCCTATATAACACATACCTAGTCACTAGTATACAATAAATAATTTTAAGTAAATGATTCATCTGCAAATATCTTTCTTTTCCAAAGCGCTATAGATATCAGTAAGCACCATATCAATGTTTGCTAATCGGCTACGATTGACCGCGAGTCACTTGGCCGAGTTTGCGGGCTCGGCAAACACCTGTGTGTTTGTTTGTTTGCGCGCTAATTGTTTGCCACTAGCCGCATAATCGCACACACGGCGAAATCATAACTACACGTGAGCTTGTTTGCACAACGTTCTATGCTGGGTAATTTGCTCTACACTGCTTCAACGATTGATACACCACTTGTAATGTATGGATAAATGGTTCGCAAAACATAAAGTATATGTTCTATTGAGACACACTGCATTGTATAATTAATTACTTGAATAAAATGAACATTTTATTTATTATACGTAATTATTCACGTAGGCCAGGCCTCACTAATGAATAAATGTTAATTCTTTAATTCTTTGTTATATTATAACGTTTTTGTTTATAGAGTTGCCGCAGCGCTCTTCCCGCCCTCTCGGTAACCTGTAAAGTTATGGGACAGGCGACAGAGCGCGGACGGAGCCGCTGCAAACAGAAACAAGCGCAGCGTCGTAAAACAGCGCTTAATTAGACTGCGCGGAATGCTTTAATTTATGCGCGCGAGCTATAAAAAATAATTAAAGCGCTGGAATTACTGCAGCGGTAGCGAACCTTATCGCGCCCGGCGATTTGTCTGTCTGCTCATTTCGTGTTTGCTTATTCCATGTAAAGGAATAGAAAGACTAACCTCACCAAAACTACCGTCTTAGAAACTTTTAAATGTAAATGGTCGAATTGTTTATACAAAGCAAATAACTTATGATTGAACCTTAGCATTTGACTTAGCTTCCGGATGCGTACCATAATAATGAAAACAAACCTTGTTCTATCAAATATAACCAGCCTTAAAAAAATAATTAATACCTATGTTTCATCATCATCATTTTCGGGTCTTTTTGTCTCCACTGCAGGAGAACGACACTCTCTGTACTCAGAGCCATATTTGGCCAGAGAAGCCAGAGGATACCTATATTTATAGCCTTTAAAACATTTCTGAGAAATATTACCGTGACATTATTAAGATCCCCGTGGCAGAAACCAGCTGTTGTTGGTTGTTTACGGAGAGGATCTCGGAAACGGGGGTATTATCTGGAAGGGTTGGTAATTGCGATCTCACTGTTGTGTACAATCAATCTCCCATAAACATTTTGTCAAATATTTTATTTATTGAGGATCACGGATCGTTTCAGCCCGGTCCTTTGAGAGGCTCGCCTGGGGATACAGATCCAACATGTAGAGGCCTTTTGGCCAAGTTGATGTAATATGGTACTTTCGCCAAGACCCATTCCTGAATATAGCAATGGAAGATATAAAAGGTTTCGGCAGGAGGAAGATCTGTATTTCAAAAAGCCAACAAGTTTATTTTCCAGGCATATAAAAAAGATTAGCCAAGTGCGTGCTTCCGTCCGTGCGTTCCGTAGTTGCGAATGCCAACTTTGAGTTCATGCTTCTAAAAACGTGATCGCTTTTAACTTTAAAATCATATCGAAATCGGTCTATCCATTCGAGTGCTACGATGCCACAGACACACAGACAAGTTCCTCTTTGTTGTCGGGGATTAAAAATATAGGCTAGATAGTGTATATATTAAATAAATATAATAATATTTACTATAATAACATAGTAACGCCTGAATGTCCGCATTGTCAGCCCGCGGCTCCAACACGGAAACTAAATGAACATCTTGTGATTACTACTTATAGATATACTTATATATTAGTCAATTATTCAGCTGTTACAATTATATATGTATACGATTATATATATAAAGCAGTAATGCCTCTTTATAAAGCATTAATGTTAAGGCTGCTTGAAAAGTCTAACAAGCTCCAGTGTTGGCCTACTTACGCACACGAAAAACAAACTAACTAACGTACTCTGACGCGTTTTCCATACAAAAATTGGAGTTCCTAAAATTCATATTTCAAAGTGAATATTTGTGACATAGACTTTAAGACCTAAAATGGATGAGATACAGATCGATCTCAGCTCCTGGCCGTGGTCCGATAGTGATGTGCCCGTCACTGCGACCATGCCGGGCCGGCTGCGCACAAATTGATCGATGCCAGTATTCCCAGCGCGAGGATTACAGATTCCAGGCAAGTTTACTTTCAGCATGACATTTTGAAAGTTAAAAATGCTCATCGTATTAAATTTGTATTTTTGATAAATACGTGATAAATTCATATACATCTCATCAAGTCCACTGATGCACATATGCCTCTTCCAAAGATTTCAAAATGACCGATCAAGAGCGGCCTGCATTCTGATCGTTTGACCACCTTTTGGTGGGTGACGCTTCACTTGCCAGTACGCGGTCGCCATTCGAGAATCTTTTTGCCCTATCGGCCATCCGTATCCATATACATCTCGCCAGCATATAATCTCTTACTCGAATTTTTTAGCCTATCCCATATATTTTGAGGAACTCGGAACTATTTAACAACCGAGTCCACCCCGCATTCACTTACTAAGAGCTTGCTAGATTGTCAGCCAACGACATATTGACGTGGCCCTCACTATATACGAGCAGCTATGCCAATAAAGCACATTTACTTAGCTAGTTTGAGCCACGTCATTTTCTCTTGGACAATCTTATGTAAATATGTACATTGTTATTTTCATTGCGTCTGGTTGATTGTTCCGCAAAGTGTTACTTTTGAAAATAACTGAGACAGCGGCTCGAAGAAACGATAGTATGTGTAGAAGGCTATAATGTACCCCAGAAATAGGCACAGCAGCTTGGTGGGTTGATGATGTCAGGTAGATAAGTACAATGGGCCAACGAGATACTTGGGCCGGCCCTCTACCTATATTTAGATTTTTTTCTTAAACTCAAAATAATATTAACATAAAAATGAATGTATATTTAGAAAGACTTCATTAAAATCTTTCTGGACATACTTACATGTTCATGATAACATTATATAAGTAGGGGGCCGGTCCAGGTAGCTCGTTGGCCGTCTGTACCTAGAAAGAACTGCATTGCGATGGCTAGAGACAGAAAAAAGTATTGCGGACAAAATGAAGCTTATAACCGCGGGTTCATGAAAGCTTACGATGTTGATGATATCTGTGTTCATAATATTCTAAAAGCATAAATTACGAAAATTTTGACAACGTCAAGACAAGTAATGAAATAAATTGATCTTATTTCCCGTTCTTAACCTAAGCCCGGCAACAATGGCGGATAAATCCCGAGTTAAGTGCGACTGTCAATTTTCTTTAGAAACCATAATTACTGCGCCATTATCTGAGAACTCAAACAGCGGCTCCATTCAGACGCGGTCCCAGACTCGGTCAGAGTGAGCGAAGTCGCTCTAATTTACCAGCCGCAAACAGCTGCCAATGTGGCCCGTTTCAAAGTGTTCTCCTCCTCTTACCTCACTTCACCCTCACTCACCCGCTCCTTAGCGGGCTCTGCTTGAAGCCCGCTAAGGAGAATATTCGGCCGGGCCAGATGCAAAAATTATCCCAGAATCTCTAGTACTAAACAAATAAGCCGCCACGTAGTCGTCATGCATGTGCGTTGCTTATATGCGTTCCCGACCACCATGAATCTAGAAATTTTCACCGCTCTGTCATGAACAGGAAGTTTGATAAATTATGCATCATAAACCAAATCATCATCATCATTTTAGCCGCATAACGTCCACTGCTGGACATAGGCCTCTCCCAAAGAAGCGTAAAATAAACAATAAACATAAACCGTTCTCATAAACCATTTAATGTAGTTTAAAGTTTACTTATGAGTATTTTCGTAGATATTGCAAAATCAGAACATTTCTATTTAGAATATAAGCCTTTGTGGGCATTTGTTTATTCAGTGTGCGTTTATGTATATTTAAAAAAAAAGGTATCGGTAGCCTAACGAGTTTTATGACGCAAATTTTCAAACGTTATGCATGATATATTTTCCTTTGTATCACGCACTTAATATTATTGAAGAAAATCAAATTTGCGAACAGATCTCGCCTAACGAGGTTCGAGTTAAGTGAATTAGAGTGAACTAGTTAGCGAGATTCTTCGCGATAGTGTCGCGTAATGACACCAAACAGAGTTAAGAAATTGCTTTGAGCTCATTAAGCTATAGCCCGCGCCGCCTCGCCTGTCACACGAAGGTTTTGAAATGCTCGTGTGAGCAATAGACGATTACTTTAGAAAATCCTACTAATATTATAAATGCGAAAGTGAGTTTGTATATTTGTTTGTTTGTTTGTTTGTTTGTTACCTCTTCACGCTTAAACTACTAAACCGATTAGGATGAAATTTGGTATGAATATAGTTAGAGACTCGGGGAAGGACATAGGGTATAATTTATCCCGAAATTCCCACGGGGAGCGAAGCCCGCGGGTACAGCTAGTTATAAATAAACTGATTCTCAAAGGCGATGATAATGCTTGTTACTTATTAATTTAGATCCCAGACTAAAACTTCTCGGTTCAAAAACAAAATAATTTCGCGGATTTCATATCAAATATAGCTTTATGTGAGTTTAGAAAGTAGGCGAATGGATGAATGACTGTCGTTTATAATGAAATAACGTTCATGCCCTGAATAAAATACAAGCAACTTTTAGTAAAGACACCCATAGTTGATGTAAACAGAAGATGATATTTCAACTAGATCTGGGGGCACGGCAGTGCCCCCACCAAGTCGAGCAAAAAAGCGTCACGGCCGTACCATCCTTTTCTCGAAGCAATTCAGACCATTTTCGACCCCCTGTAACTTCGTTGTGGATAAAACTAGAAGACTGAAATTTTCAGTAACCATGCAAGCATTGTAAAGACACGGTATATTTCAAATTTCATTCAATTTGAACCAGTATTTTAAGAATTATAACGGGTCAAATTTCTTAATTTTGTCACTCACTGACTCACCGATCATCAAAATTCTAAGGCACTTCTAGCAGACCTAGAAGCTTCAAATTTGGAATATAAGTAGTGTTTGGTGTATGAATCAAGGAAAAACTAAAAAATCTAGAAAAGACCGCAAATAAAATTAAGCCCATACAGCCAAGTCTTCAGTTAAATTTTTCAATATTAGCTTTATTCGTAACGATGTTTTGCGGCAGTTATTATTATTGCGTGCGAAGCCGCGGGTTTAAGCTAGTCCCATATAAATATAGGCGCATGGTAGTGCCCCTGCCAAATCGAGCAAAAAATGGGTATTCCCGTCATGAAAACAAGTGTAAATTAAATTATTTAATGCAAAAAACGTACCTACGTGCGTATTTGTACTTATTACGAGTGCGTAAGGTTGTAAATTAATTATTATACCACGCGCTGCGATGCTAGCGAGTGAGCGCGGGCCGTTACTACGCGCTGCGCGGTGCGATATACATATATACAATAAGTAGAAGGTACCGAAAAGGAAAAAAGTAGAACTGTCTACAAAATACAAAAAGAAATGAGATCCCATCAAAAACAATACTTGTCAAAAAAACCAAGTCTCGCAACTCAGTAGTTCTGCGGTAAAAAGTTGTGAGATCCATGTAATACCAAGTCGGTTATTAATTTATTCAGTCTCTACTTAAGCGACTTTCTGTCTTAATACGTCCAGTCTCTAAGACCACGATCGTGGTCCATAACAATTGAAAATCAATTGTGTCTGGAATCTCCGTACTCGAAGCATTAAGTTGTTACGTAATAATTAACAGCATCTTATAGTGACGCATATCAATATTAAAATTCTTTAATGTTTTATATAAATATATTGAGACTTGGCCATCGCCTGAAAACACGTGTAAATTCAATCGCCTGAAAACACATGTAAATTCAATTATTTAGTGCGATGGCCAAGTCTCGATATATTTATATAAAACATTAAAGAATTTTAATATTGATATGCGTCACTATAAGATGCTGTTAATTATTACGTAACAACTTAATGCTTCGAGTACGGAGATTCCTGACACAATTGATTTTCAATTGTTATGGACCACGATCGTGGTCTTAGAGACTGGACGTATTAAGACAGAAAGTCGCTTAAGTAGAGACTGAATAAATTAATAACCGACTTGGTATTACATGGATCTCACAACTTTTTACCGCAGAACTACTGAGTTGCGAGACTTGGTTTTTTTGACAAGTATTGTTTTTGATGGGATAGATATTACCAGTAATAACAACATCAAACGCAAACGATTCCCAAACGCTTAGAGGAGCTGCGCTATTTCGAAGCAGTGCACGATTTTCGTAGCAATGTAACGACGTGCGGCGGCAACGGCACGGCGCCGTTTGTGAGAAATGAATGAAAAAATGGTTAAGAGGCCTCTGCGTATTAGATTTGGATCGTGACTGATCAATCAACGTTATGAGAGTCTTCAAAATTATTTTTTATTAAGTAATTTTTTTATGGCAAGCGAAGCGTAGGGCACCCACCTACAAGGTGGTCAGATGACCTGACCAGGGTCGCTGGAAAGCGCTGGATGCAGGCCGCTCTTGATCGGTCATTTTGGAAATCTTTGGGAGAGGCCTATGTCCAGCAGTGGACGTTATGCGGCTGAAATGATGATGATGATGATGAAGTAATTATTTGTTACTTGTTTTAAAGGCAAAAGTGTAAAGCGTTATTGAATACTTAACTGCACTCCTCAGATAAGTCTTAGATTTTTCTGTCAGTTACATAAAAATTCTGCGTACCTTAAATCCTTAGCACGCTTTATTGCTCACAATATGACTGATACGAGGGTTCATTACTCTTTTCACAACACGTTCAGGATTTTATTATTAAACGCTAGAAAAATAGAAAGAAGCAACTTGACCTTACGAGTCAAATCTCACAATTGTAAGGTCTCTCACTGCCACCCGTTCGCGGCACCAGCTGGCAATTCTCCGTTTTTGCAGCCTGGAGGTGTCTCACATCTCGTACAAAACGCGTCCTGGCCGACGTGACGTCCCGCTAATTTAAAACGAAAGAAATGAAACACCCTGTAGGTGCGACGCTCACTGACATTTGCTCTTTCATATTAAATATTGTTAAATATTAATTGGCGGATTTGAAATTAAATGCAACGGGCGACGCCGCTTCTCAAACATAGAGATGAACAAACCATAGACATAGAATTTTTTACATACACATAATTAGGGCACTTACAGACAAGCGACAGTACAGAATGCCTGCGACAGCTGTCGCCGACTATTGCGCGTCGGTTCTTGCCAGTTCATGACAGATGATGTGTGTCGCGTGAAACTTGCCAACAGGTGTCGCCCCAAATAGCAGAAACAGTAAAAGTTCCGCTATAAAAATAATGATCATTGGGGTACTTTTTCTTGTACTCAGATTTATTTCGTTAAAGCGTTTATTGTGGTTCTTCCTCGAGGATGTATTTCTCATTTTTTTTCACCACCACATAAATTTATTCCCCTTCGTCGCAGTAAGCGGTGCGCCGCAGGGCTGCGTACAAAGAGTGGAATTGTTTGTGAGGATTTATCGCCGGAACGTGACCTACACCCCTCCCCCCGCGCCCGCGCCCCGCGGCTCATCCCGCGTCTCCACGCACGGTAAAACACTCTAATTAGAACACCTAGGACACGAGACACTTGGGACATGAGCGAGGGAGACAAAAACGAAAAAGTTCCTTGGCTTACTCTTAAAAGCTGTAATTTAGTAGTAGTACACTGACCTGGAACATTTATCTCCATTAGAAACTTCTTGCTAATGAATTAGATAGGTCTTATTACTAGTAGTTCGCCACGAACTTAGACCTCGCGATTTTATCTTTTACTACTAAGCAAAGCAAGCAAGCAATCCAATACACGACAATTGAACACAATTAACCGACTAAAAAGTCATACGATTCTAGAAAAAATTAAGTCAATCTTGTAAACTTATGAAAAACTAACCAAAGCGAGATCTAAGAATTTAAAAATTTTTGTTGGACATCTATTGTTTTTTTGTGATCTATATGGTGTTGAATGTACGCAAGAAATATTTGTCAATTTTCTTCTTTTCTTAAAAATAGTGGTCAAGACATTGGCCTTGTAACTCGGAATTCGCGGGTTTAATTCCCACGGGAGACATGTATTTTTAAGAAAGTTTTTCAGTAACCCGGACTGAATTCAATATTTTGTAAGAAGATTTTGTATTATATATCTGTCACGGCTCAGTCAGCTAGACTTCGCGAGTCACCCTAAACCCGTACAAGTATAACTTATAAAAAAGTTGTCCAGACAAAAAAGTTGTTTAAATAAAAAAATTGCGTTTTTATAATGGCAACAAAAAAGTCCAATGACATTTTTGAAAATATTTTGAAATGGCGGATATATGACAGTTTAAAAATTTTAAACACCCATATTTCCGCCATTTTGAAAAAATTCGAAGAACTGGCTCGACAAAAAAAATTCTATTTAGTTGCTGAGCCTGCTTACAAAATTTCATGAGAATCGGTTAAGAGTCCGGCGACCCTAGACTTCTCCATACAAACGTAGTCTACGTTTAATTTTGAAACCACATGTCAGATTCCGGTAAAAATTGGTAATTGTAAAGAAATTGCAATTATCTAGGGTTATAACTGGTTTCCTATAGTAAAATTATGAACTGGAAAGAAAATGTAACGATTTAGAAGTTTCCCATACTAATGGTCAAAAATGATATAAAACACTATATTCTATTTCAAGATCATATTTTTACCGTCGGAAACTAGTTATAAATCTAGATAATTGCAATATCTTTAAAATTACAAAATTTTGCCCAAATCGGACATGTCGTTTTGAAATAAAACGTAGACTACGTTTGTATGGAAAGTTGTATTTTGGTCTAGGGTCGGGGGACCCTTAAGAAATGCGACCTGTAGGCGAAAACAGGCAGACAGACAGACGGGCGGACAAAAGAATTCTTGGCTAATCTCGAAACTGAGACGCTTCGCTCGCTTCGCTCGCTCGGTCAATAAGTAAAGGCCACCCTAATCTGACGTAAAAGGGTTTCAAAATTAGGAAGTCTATACTATTCAATATTAAATAAAATCGAACAAAAAGTAAAGGAAAAATGTAGTAGAAGTATCTGTACAAGATGTTTCTTTTCCCGCACTGATTATCCTGATTATTTGATACTCGGATTAAAGAATTTGATGGATGTTTATCTGTAGTAGTATCTATAATAGTTCCTATAACACAAGTCTCAAGATTACTTTGGGGCTAGCTCAATCTGTGTGATTTGTACATTTAATTATAGATTGTCTATTTATTTTGAGCTTAGGCAGCCCAAGTTATGTTAAATTTCAGCCACACAACACTATATAGGTATAGCTGCATATTAATTTAGCCGGTTCATATCTCTGCGCCTGCCTCCACCGCGCATTACCCGGAGTCGCCTAGTGAGTCAGTAGTGACACACTCTGGAGTGTCGGCCACCTGCGCCCGGACCCACTCCCAGGATATATTCCCTGCACTACATTCATAGACTACTCTGTTTACTATGCTATCTTCCTACACTGTTGAAGGTATAACTCAGACACATATTATCTACTTGAATTATTATGAATCAACACAATCTAATACTAATACATTGGTTGTGTTTTCTATAACCTCTAAATTGAAGTAAAAATATACCAAACATCTAAACTTTCAAATTTGTAATAACAAGGGATTCGCTGCAAATATTCTTCCAAAATGCGAGTACCTACGGAAATTCACTGAACCAACTTTACTCATATCATTATGAATTTTGATATCTAATATACATGAGAAATATAGCAATAACCTGTACAACTTTTATATATCGGATATAAAAGTTGTAGAGGTTATTGCTATATTTTTTAAAGATGGAGTAAAAACATCTGGTTGTTTTATAACAAACGTGGCTTTTAGTAGCAGACTTCCATTGACGTCCGTATATCCACTAACAATTAGGTGGGCCTTATGCCTGTTCGCCTACTTGTAATCAGGGTTCTTACTCGTACATAGGCGTTTGTTAGAGCCCTTGTTGTATAAGTCAATTTTCTAAAGTGAGTGAAAACTTCTAAAAATATCTTAAGCGCAAATATTTGAGTTGTACTGATAACATTAATAAGTAATGTTCGGGAATGTCTCAAAAGAAAACAATAACGGTTTGAGTTCACGAGTCAATATCGTTACGTCGAAGATATTTGCAGTGAGGCAGGCGAGGGCGCGGCGCGAGGGCGGGGGCCGCCGGAGAGATACTGGAGTGTATGTTGTTTACACGATGCTGATATTGACAGAAAACAAAAACGTCAAAATATGTGGCTGATGTGTACTAGCTTTAGGTTACTCCTTTTTAGGGTTCCGTAGCCAAATGGCAAAAACGGAACCCTTATAGATTCGTCATGTCTGTCTGTCTGTCCGTCCGTATGTCACAGCCACTTTTTTCCGAAACTATAAGACCTATACTGTTGAAACTTGGTAAGTAGATGTATTATGTGAACCGCATTAAGGTTTTGACACAAAAATAGAAAAAAAACAATAAATTTTGTGGGTTCCCCATACTTAGAACTGAAACTAAAAAAAATATTTTTCATCAAACCCATACGTGTGGGGTATCTATGGATAGGTCTTCAGAAATGATATTGAGGTTTCTAATATCATTTTATTCTAAACCGAATACTTTGCGCGAGAGACACTTCCAAAGTGGAAAAAAGTGTGTCCCCCCCCCGTAACTTCTAAAATAAGAGAATGATAAAACTAAAAACAATATATGATGTTCATTACCATGAAAACTACCAGCGAAAATTGGTTTGAACAAGATCTAGTAAGAAGTTTTTTTTTAATATGTCATAAACTGCAATTTACCTTTCATTCAATGAACTCAAACATAAAATTTAAAAAAAAAATACTACTACGGAACCCTTCATGGGCGAGTCCGACTCGCACTTGGCCGCTTATTTGCCTTACCTACTTTCGATTAATAGCGATGCACAAGCTAACAGGAATTAACCTGTTTAAATATAGAGTTAGATACAGATACATCATCACTTCATTATACCTAACGGGCAAAACAAGGCCCAGGTCCGTAAGCTCACTAATTTAGTGTGATAGTGAGTGCGGAGATGGGAATAGGGAAGCAGCATAGTGATGGGTTGCTATCTATATCGTCTATTACCATGATTTAGATTTTCACACTCCCTCGATCAGGTTTTTAAGATCTGCGCGGGATGAGAATTAGCTGGTACATTCAAAGTTTTTTCTGTACTCCCTAACCAGCCTGTAAGGATAGGATATAAGATCAAATATACGAATGAAAGTATCAAAGCAAATACTTCAAAAATATCTTTGAGTAAACGTGTGGTTTTTTCGTAATTTCAGTAAACACACACCTAATGGTGAGTTTCGTGTTGGAAGTTTATCTAAACGACGGTAAAAACTGCATCAAGTCTGCTTGATTGAAAAAGAAACCCCGTTAGGTTCCAAGGCGTGCTATTCTATCTAGATATCGCTGAAGTTTGCGCAGTTGCGAGTGTTTTGTTTGTAGATACTTGCTGCGCTCAAAAACAATCTGATTTTATCTCAGCTGCGAAGCGTCTGAGCTCTTTTGCAACGTCTTGCGATTTCCTGAGACTGCAAGGTTCGAGCTTAGATCACAGTGGTCAAGTTTTTAAGCGAGTTATTAGTCAAAGAAAGATAGCTTTTTTTAATAAATCTAAGAATGTAATTAAAAAAGAAAAAAACTTGGAATTTACAGCAGCTGGCAAATTCCAAGTTTCTTTTCCCTCGTAGATCGTAAGAGCCGTTCGAAAAAATGTAAAGGGGAGGCACACGTAAAACTGTGGGTCCCGAACGCTAATTAGCGTTTGCTTAAACTTATCCGAGGATTTAATCTGGTCTACCCTTTGAGTTGCGGAGGTCAGACGGGAGTCACTCTGTATAAAAAACAATAACCCCGTCAAATCACCAAGGTTAGGTAATGGACCCTGGGCTTTGAAGCGTTACTGCTGAGGATGCAACCGGGAATACGTTCGAATGATGATGAGGCGATGCGGCATTTTTCACATTTTCATGTTGTTACGTTCAATTTCAAATACATAACGTAAGAGATTGATAAATGTGAGTTCGTGAGCAAATCTTCTTACAATTTATAAGGCAATACGCTGTTAGAAAAAATCTTTTAGACCAAAAAGCGATTAAATCAACTTGCTTGAAGGCAAATTACCTATAGGATAAAATACGGTCGTACATAAAGCATATAATTATGACAAAACACGATCGTGGCAAAATGCCATTAGGGAAAAAACCTTACTGATACAAATGCGTTCAAGGCACCCATCTAATAAATATTTTTGAAAGTAGTACTTTCTTTTATGCTCGCCTTATCACAACGTCTACTAATGTGAAGCTTGTCTCTGACGCCGGTACATCGAACACTCACAGTGATTAGTGCAGTTCCGAGGAATACTCCAGCTCATTGGAAGGTCCGAGTTCAGTTAAAGAGAAATAAAAATAAATTGCTGCGTTAGTACTCGTACTTTGAAAGGTAATTTTTTTGGAGAGTTGAAAGAGAATAACTTGTAAGTGCCGTTGAGTTTTTACAATTGTTATAATAGATTGTGGGTGTTATTTTGTGTAAGTCAAAAAAGGATGTGTCCGTTTGCTTCGCTTTAAGTATATGTTGTCTTTAGATATTTAATTTTGTATGTAAAAGCTAATTTGTTCCGCGATTTTAGAGTAGACCATAGCTTTTTTAAAATTTGTATTAGTAACTTAACATGCTTTCAAAATTTTACTTGATTTTTCAGTCTGTATTAGTTAAACATTTTTCTTAAAGCAGTTACTCTGTACTTTCATATAACTTTTAGTAACCCGACGTCATTAAATTTCATTTCCCTGCACATTCGAGACTGACGGCCGGCAAAGGGGTCTCAGTCCGTCGAGGGTGCTCGAGAGCAGCTAGCGTGGCTGAGGGTGCAGCCAAGTGGCTCTGCTGGTCGGACAACCGCTTTGCACTGCACGTAGACTTTTATGCAGAAATCTTCATACAGGTACACCGCGGTTTTATTTTTTTTCTAATCAAAAGATTAATGAGGGGATTGGTGTCATGACTGGTCCTACCGGATTATTTTCTAGCTTTTAAAATATTATCATTATCTTTATTCCAGGAATAATCTGACAACAGGTCCTGTTGTCAGATTTTTCAAACTACCTAAAGGATCTGACTTAGCTAGAATTGGACTAAGCAGCAAGTAAGCCTTTTAAGTGAATGATATACTCGTATTGTAATAAAATTAGCTTGTTGTTGGATTAGAGGTGGCAAGAGAAACACTAACGATGCAACTCCATTAAAATCGGCGACTACAGCGAAGCCAAAAGAAGGGTTATGTGTTTCGAAGCTATGTATGTATTGTTTGTAAGTATGTATGTATGTTTATCTGTTTCCTCGTATTTTCTATGATATCCATGGTAGAGGTATCGTAAGAAGCTTCCTCGTTGTACGCTGGTTATAGTTTATGAATGAATGATGAACTATGAATATGAATATGTAACGTCACAATAAATCCAATATCGCCAAAAAGTAAGTAACTAAAAAATGAAATAAATCGAATTATACCGTGTAGGATATCACATAAAAAGACTCAATTAGAAAATAAAAAAATTGGTTTTTTGTAAAGTAGGTTTACGATCGAGATGTTTACGTGATAACGTCTTCTGGCAGCGCTCGAGATGAGACGGGAGATCGGTCCGTCTCTCTCTCGTTATACCTGCGATCGCGCTCGTGAGGTTTTGGTGTGACACAAGTTTCTGAACATGTCACCCGACTAAAATGATTTTAAAGACGTTATCACGTCAAAAAAAACCTTACCAACTGTTTCTCTCTGCTGTGCCTGCCTTCAATAGATATTAAACGTATTTTTCAATTATACCTCGTTTGATTTGCCATCATCAGCATTAATACATTTTTAAGGACTAGTTCTTTGTCGGTGGAGTTTGTGTTTTCGATGTCTTTCTATTTTCGGCTGAATGTTTGACTTCCCTATACGACACGACTTGTGCCTTTTAATATATCTATTAACTAATATTTATCTAAACATCTACCCCTGTCTTGTCTGTTTTGTTTGCAGTAACTTTCTGTTCATATAGATAAGTTCCTTTCTTGATAATTTTTTTCTCTGTCTAGCTTATTCATCCCAATCGCATCCAACATCACATTCCAAAGGTTGTTATGTACATATTAAAATAAACTTTAAACTTATCTAGACTTCGCATGTTCATAATTTTATTCCTCAATTCCATTTCAGAGACGTGACTGAAATTAAAAAGTCTCACGTCACAGTAATTTAAAGTAAAGTTTCGCAGCTTGAAAGCACCTGAACTTAATTAAGTCATTCAAAACTTATTTATTATTCTAAAATATTGTCGGCGCTCGTCGACTCTCGAGAGTCTCCAAACTTGGAACTTTTAACGCAGAAATAACGGACCGAATCGTCGAAGGCTCTTACAGATAGTTTTAACAATGTGTACCGAGTCAGTTTATCTAAGGAGGGGTGCGGAGGGGTCGCTTACCCCCTCCAAGTGAGCGGAGCCGGGAGCGAAGTGTTTAGTTCGGGAAATTAAGTTTATTGTAGCTTAGATGGCACCACTGGAGCGGTCTTTGTGTCGATTTAGTTGGTGTACTTTGTCGCTCTACAGCCGTGTTGTACCTACCTAAATGGGTTGGGTAAGCATTTCTCGTAAGTGGTTTCATAAGGAATAGGCGAAACATGATTGCTGGATAAATCACATCAATATAATTGTAGCCATCCATGGTTTTATTATATCGTATGTACAAGCAGTTTTCCTTCAAAGCAGATGGCAAAAGCCGATCAAGGACATGGAAACGTTAAAATCAAGTCGATGTGATAACAGCAACCGAATACTATTTTGATTATCTTTTCCACTTTCACGCCCACTATCACGACCACTATACGTGTTCTTTACGTCATACGGCCCTAGGCTCTGTCTTCACCGTTGGGAATAAAGACGTAATAGTTTATCATTATCTCCTTATTATTTAAGAGCTAAGGTCTTGTCTGTGGAGCATCCAATGTCTTCCATCTCTCTCTGTCCAAATCTACAGAGACAAATTTCAGTAATATGAAACACACACAGATTATCTTAATTCGCCTTTAGTTCGTACTCCAAACTACCTCGGAGTATGGAGTTACCCCTTAGTTCGGCAGACCACATCAGGCGAATGTTTGATACTTTGTATAATACATGACAACTAATTTCAGGCTTTTTATCACTTATCCAGAGAGATATCTAAAGAGACGATTGGGTTCTTTCCTGGGTTAAAAATAAAATATTTGGTACTTTGGGAAAATAATGCTCTGTCTGCCCCATTAGGGATAAAGACGTGATAGTATGTATGTATGTATTGGGAAAATAAACCGTCACAAAATAATGTCACTACAAATCAAATCCATTTTCAATGTGATTTTATATTTATTATTGCAGAAAAACTGATAATAATAACGCTATTTGACTCTAAGAAACTATGACATCATAAATCTTTTTTTCATACAAATCCTAAAGAAAATCGCTACCTACTTGTATATTCAAAATCTTTGTAGCAAATGTTTGTTTTGACGTTTAGAAAAAAGTTGAGTTGTTGGAAAGGGTTCACTATCTATATGCATACAAATTTAAGCTATAATATCACATAGCATACTGGTTTAATGCACAATCGTTTTTAAGCATAACGTCCTTTCGCATAATGGAGTATGCATAATAATTTTAAGCATAATGTACCTAAGCATAATCATTATTTAGCCCTTACATTTTAAAGCATAAAAGGATGTAAGCATAATGTCATCAAACCATAATTTATCAAGACATAACATTACTTTAAGCATAAAAATGATTAAGCATAAAATTTTTATTCATTGTATATAAATTGTTTATTAATTGCTAATAAGTTGAATCTAACTTCCTTTCTGGTCTCACAGTTGTTCCAGGCGATCATAAAAAAAAAACCTTAAACCTAACTTACCTTTTGCCCTCACATTTGTTCTGGGTGGTCATAAAAAGAATAAAAAGAATTATGTCTGTCAAGATCGTGGCAAGTATCGTCCATAGTCTTTGCCTGCCCCTGTGGGAAACATGTGTGACAATATTTATGTATGTATATATTATTATATCTAGAGAGATAAGTCAGCAATATGGAACGCATACAGATTATAACCTAATTCGGCTCGAGTCCGTACTGCAGACAAACTACCTCGCACTCGGAGTATGGAGTTGGGAGCAAGTTCGGCCCGACCAGATTAGGCGATTGTTCGCCTTAGATGCCATCGCAACTAATTTCTGTGTGTGGTGAAGGAATACTAATTACCTGCGTTTATATCATTTTTAATCCCGACATAAAAAGAAGAGTGCTTTAAGTTTGATGCTTACTGTCTGTCTATGGAATAGAAGCGCTTGAACGGCTGAACCAATTTCAAAGGCAGTATTGTGAAAGCAAACTTCCTTTGCGGTGGTTCTTAGCAATGTTTGATGAAAATCGGTTCAATTTTTAAAAGTTACTGCGTAATAAAACACTTTTCCGATTCGGGGTTTTGTAATTTACCTGTCTAATACTAGATGGCACTGCGGATATCAATTCCACTTAAAATCGGTTAGAACATTCTTCAGCCACTTATCACTAGATGGTGTCGTCGGGGGTTTCCTAATTGGCGTAGCAAAAATCTTATTTATGGATGAGTACAAAATAGAACCTCTCCAACCCATCTGGCCAGCGTGAAGCTAAACAAAGCTTATAAACATCAATGAGAACTCTCCAACCCATATATCCAGGGCGGAGAGTGTAGACCAGGTATAACTATAGTAGTACAGAGAGGGTCGTGCTCGTGCTCCTGCAGAGGAAACTAAAAAGATCTGATGATAGGTGAGCGAGGCTATGTAATAACTAAATCCTTTTGTTTGTCCGTTCTGTGACTACACACGCAGCTGAAGTCTCAGTAAAACTACAGTCAAAGTATAAACCCCTTTCATAGAGCCAATAAAGGCCAAATTTTCATATTCACAATGGCGGTAAAATGTAAAATCTTTTGGAGTTCATACGGTGCGTCGATTATCGCCGCCCTAATGCAGTGCTCGCTGGCAGCCGGCCAGGGCAGCTCCGAGGAATGCTGCTAGGGATGTGGTTATTAATGAATTAGAATTAGGACGTCAAAGATAATACATACATCTATATCCCTCATGGAGCAGATGCACCATTTTAGGTCATGCGGCTCTATGCAGACAGAGCTCATGGCAAGATTCAATCGCCACTTTTAGCGTGACAGTGGTAGCATGGCCTACATGATTCGCATTCCCGCCCATTTCCTCGATCAACTGTCATGATTTTTGCGAGAAGAGAAGCAGCTGATAAATTCTAAGTTTTTCCTTTCTCTCAGACTAGCATAGAAGTGTCCATAGATAATCATACCGAAAATAATGATCGTTATGAAAAAATAGTGATAAGAATCTGAGCGGAGATTGTCGTTGCCATTGCAGTTCTACTATGGCAGCGAAGCGATTTGAGCTGATATCTTGTCAGGTATTGTATCGATATAACCGATGTTGCCGCATCTCTACGGCAGGGAATGCCGAAATGCTGGTCGTAATGAAGCCGGGGTTAAAACGCGATTTGGATTCCGCAATTAGAACTATCGCGAGCGGCGATAAAGTGCGACCTGGCGGCGGCGGCGGCGTGGTTTAGTGGTACACGGAATTTGGTGTTACTTTAATTACTATGTTCCGTAATATACAAGTAGAAGGAGAAGAAGAATTTAATTACTAGGCAAAAGTTATAGTGCAGATCGTAGAGTCCAATCCCCTATTTTCGGCCCTACATACTTATACTGAACAAAGTATATTAAGCTTTAGCCAGAGTCTACTAACTATCTTGTATCTCTTGCAGCCTAAAATTAAATTTAAGACGGGTAAGATATTCAGAATTCATCTCAACTTCAGGCTCAAGAGATAACGTTCCAGCCCAAGTAGAGAAAACAAAGAAACTAATTTAGCTCCCGATCTTACTAGATCTGCAGATATCTCCAACTTCATAGTTCGACGAGCAAATCCGATTAAGTGCAGAATACTCTTGGACCAAACTTGAAGCACAAGTTGGCCGTTCCCGAACACCCTCAGCTCGGGCAGCCGAAGTAGTTTCGTCAAAATATTTGACCCCGCACTAATTAAGCAGTACTGTTTTCAGACGCTTATCGAATTCATCATTGTTGTTAACATTTTCTTGATGTAGTTCACAAGAACACACCTCCTAAATTCATATCAGAAAATATATTCGGTTATAATTGCAGTCTCGTCAAAAAAAGCCTGTCTTGCTCCGAGTCATAAAAACTAGCAATGGCATTTTTTATCATTAGTAAAAATGAATTGATTTTTTACGAGCAGCCTCAATGTATTTTTTACGAAATCTATTCAATTCTACGAGACAAACTTAACCCACATTAATAGCACTAGCTAAGATCTGCTAGATCGAACACATCGCAGAGGGAATCGAGTATTTCCATCGACTAAGATTCGCGGATTGGGTCGGCAAATAGACTCGGCTAAGAAGGTTTGCACACGCTGACAAGCGAAGCCGAGAGAATCAGCTTTCGCACCAATTGCCTTTAAAACTTGTGCTGGAAAGAACAAAATTATTTATTAAACATTCGACTCAGTAGCTCTTACTCTCGGGAATTAGATCGGCAAAAACTGTCTAATGAGTAAACTGGTAAATCAGTGAAATTAATAAATAAGAAAACTGAATAGTGATACGTTAATTCTTTAGAAGCAACAGCTGGAACGAACAAGATTATTCATAGACACGACTGAATATGACTAAAGTAGCATTATCGACTAAGACTTGCGATTGGATCGGCAAACACAGTCGGCTAAGAAGATGTTTGCACACGCTGACAAACGAAGCCGAGGGAATTAGCTTTCGCACCAATTGCCTCCGGAACTAGTGCTGTATAAAACCATTTATTATACAAGATACTATATTTTTGATTGAAATTCAGCTTTTCACTAAAGTTTGTCATAATTTTTTTTAACGAAATAACACTCATAATTTTCCCAGTTCTTATATTGAACAAGCAGGTCATAGAAACTTTAATTCAACACTTTTATCAGCATTGAAATCACTGGTTGAAATTAATATGCCCTGTAAACTTCGCAACACCATTTAAAACCCGCTGCGCTCTTCGCGGTATCTGATTCCAAAATGGGATACGCCGCACTCAAAAGGCAGCATTCGGATTATTTTCTAATCACTCAAAGGGGCTAAGATAAAACATGTAAACAAGCTCCAAAATTAAAATGTCGCCGAGTGCATTTGCAAAGTAAACCGTATCCTTTGAGCGCAGAGTACATTCTCATTAGGCAGCTCGCAAACAGCTGGCAGCCAATATGCTGGAGACGCCGCGTGCTGCCAGGAGCTCTAAATAAGCAACGAGGATGCGCGCTAACGACGCCGGGTTCCGGAGGATGCTTCAATGGAATGTGGGTTTACTTTGGCCTTCGTTTATTATTTAGAAGCTATAGGCCCGGAGTGAGCTTGGGCACTGGATTAATATGTAACTTACTAATACGGCGTTTGGTTCTAGTCTAGCGCAAAAAATATTAGAAAATAAATTAATATTAACCAAGTTAGATTTAAATTAGTAAGGATTTCTTATTTTGTACCTATGTTCATGTTTGTTTATACTAACAGAAGCTTAAGAACCTTAACATGGTTCGGTATATGGCTAGTTACAAAACTATCAAAATCAATCCAACCAGAGATATTTTTTATTTGTAATTGTATAAGTTTATAAGTAATTTATTTTTAGTATTTAAGTTTATTTTAGTTAGTTTAATTTAGTTTAATTTTTAATTGTAATTATTGTTAGTTAGTTTAGTTAATATTATATTGTTATCAACATATTGTATCTTATGTCTGTTCAATAATAAAAAAAAATCCAACCAAAAGTCAAATATTTTTTATTTAAAAAAATAAGTACCTATAGTCGCAAGTTCTAAATTTCAAAAGCTACATGTAGCATTATCTTTGATAATTAAATTAAATAGCTTTTTGTATAGTTAGGGAAATATATAATAAAAAATAACCTTGCAGTTATCTAATCCCCCTGTTTAATAATTTGTACTTTGTTCAGGGTACATCGCATTTTGCAAATTTTTATCTTCGACTGACCCGTTAGTCCGTTCCAAAACGCCTTATGCAGCTTGTGCTACCCACTAAATACCCAGTGTTTTGTTCCACAAAAACAAAATGCTCGTACACTGGACAAAAACCACGTTGGTAACAATTACGAGTACAGGGCGACTTCGCTGCCCGCTGCCCCGCAGCCGGCGATAAATCCCGGCGCCCGGCAACATTTTTATCAACACCTGCATTTGTTGCCGGCGCACCTCGCCACCTTTGGCCCGCACAGCAAACACTTCTGCAAGTTCAGCCACTGATATTGATCAACATGCTTGCTGCTACACAATTGAATGCTGTTTTAAAAACTACAGATTGCTTCGAGAATATACTTTTAAACAATTTCGTTTGCAAATTGTCGAGTTTATTCATCATTCATGTGTTCTTTACAATAAATTATGCAAAACTAATAAGTAGCTAGTTACTGCTATTCTGATATTGGATTTCTGTAGATACTCATTTTAAATCTGTCAATCTTTATAGGCTGTAAAATCAATTTTATGTAAAGTGCTTTGCAGACGTATAGTGATTTCTTTGTGGAATCTACATTTCTCAGACGTCTAGTGCTATAAAAAGTCTACGTCAACAATTTATATTCTAATAAAAGACATACAGTGGTAATGCGAGTAAATAAATTGAAGAAAAGGACAAATAAACTCTTTTAGCGAGCAGACGGGATAATATGGGATCTGAATTTGCTGGCTCGCTCGTTTCAATAAGTGTGCGAGTAAAATGTCTCCGGCCGAGGAGGCGCGGGCCTAGGGTCATCAGACGATCTGCAGCGTCGCAGAGCCGTTAAACTGCTAATAAAATGATCTCAGCCACAGTCTAGCCGAATTCAGTCGTTTTATGTTCATCGCCTACAGTGCCACAGTTTATTTAAAAATCAGATGTCTTAAAATCAACGCGCTGTTACCCTGCTAATGCAATAACCTTGGCGCCACTTCTACGTAGTCTACTATTATTATTTAAATGTCAGCCAAACAAAATTGTGTAAGAGTAATCTTCAAAATTAATTACGTACTTTTTTGTGAATATCCCCCAATTCGTCGCAGTTTGGATCTATATGGGATAGAACTGTACTTGTTGTATTTATTGGATTTTTTATTTTGGAACATCAATGGTATATCACGTGTGTTAACATAAACCGGAAAAAAATTGTGACTCTTGATAGCAACACAATCTATTTTTGCATACATTGTGAAATCTAACTGGACTCGGCCTTTTGTCTGTGTTTTTGTTAAAAAAACCGCATAATCACAATTTGAAATTTTGGTTTGGCTAGAGGCCTTAAAAAATTTTTGTTACTCTACCGAACAAAATGAAATATGTCAAACTGCTTCTATATAAGCTAGTAATAATATGTGTCCAAAATATAAGCTGATTGATTGTTTTACGAAATTAGATATCGCATTAAGACCACATCACATTAAAAACCCGCCTACCATTCAACGTTTCACCGAAGCCCGCCATGGCCGACGAGATATTTTTGACATAATAAGGATTATTCTAATTGGCTTCCGAAAGTCGTTCCCGTAATTGGTTTATCGTGATTTGTTCGTATTTTATATGACCGTAATTCCCAGTCGGGAACAACTTCATTCGGACGTGTAATGAACATGATTAGCTTTAAATGTTGTTGAGTGAGTTTTGATCTTGATTTGTTTCTGTTTATTGTGATTTGACGGAAAGTTTTTCAAGCTGCCCTCTTCTTATCCGGCTCAATGGCACGTTATATCACATTTTTATACCAAGGATAAAGCTAGAATAGTGAATCTAGACGCATTTAAGTGCCACGCAAGAGGTGTCGGCGGCAGCGTTGAGTGGTGTTGACGTAAGCGCACCTTAATTACGTGGCACGTCACTCTGTTATTCACGCAACGCTAGCTTTATACATGTGCATATTCTCTAAACACATATAAGTCTAGGTAATAAACTTAAACATGTAAGATATAAGCCAGTAATTGTAAATCAGCAAAGTGAAAGGCAGGTGACACCTATCGATGGAGCTGAATGTTGATGAAAACGGACTTTAGTTTCAGTTCTTGCAATTTAAGTCCGTTTTCATCAACACTTACATGTAAAATTTATATTATGTTTATTGTTTAACGCCAAATGCCAAAATGATTGCTTTACACAACTAATAAATCGGTTCGTCAAGATCAAATCAAATACACATAATTTTTTTTGGAGAAAGGAAAAAATTGTTTACAATTAGAAATAACAAGTTTTAGTTCGTTACCAATGGATGCTATAGGTTCAACTGTCAACTGTGAATCTGTTTAACCTCTTGAATCTTTTACCCCCTTTAAACCATTGCTTTTATCTCCTACAATAGAATATTATCTAAAAAACTAAATTTGAGAGAACGTGAACCAATCCACCAGCCGTCCAATAGAAAATAGCACAACTATTGGATACTGACAGCCAGGGAGCGGCTTAAGTGATTAGACGCGCATCAATCCTGCAATCGCAGCCGAAACATTCCAAGGCAATTTCAAAGCAATTTCTCCTGAATTGTTCGATTTAGTTTGGCTGCTTTAAACTAAACGAAACAAGTGAATTAAATCTTTTGACTGCTTTAGGGCATGCGACTTGATTTTATCTTTCCTTTTAGGGTTCCGTACCCTAAGAGTAAAAACAGGACCCTATCACTAAGTCTCCGCCGTCTGACTTTCCATCTGGCCGTCTGCCTGTCGTCGTTGAAATGTTCACAGATGATGTATTTCTATCACAAAATAAACATTTATGTGGGTCTCTAACACAAAATTTTTATTTATTTATAATGCCGTGCGCAAATCCAACTCGCATTTGGTCGATTATTCATTTTAATATTACCTTGCCCTTAACTTGGTTTTCACGTTGGCTTTAATTTTTCAATATGACATTGACCCCAACCAATGACGAATGGTTTTGTGTTTATCGGACAAGGATAATATACTAAATATAATATAATATAATAATATAATAAACGTGGTGAGCACAATACACCGCATCTATTTATAGCGTTCGTGGGAAGTATAAAAATAGTGAGTTTTTTGAATATCTTATTGTACGAAAAATATATTAAATACGAAAAAATATTTTTACTCGCTTACCCGCGGGCTCCACTTTCCGCAGAAATTTCGGTATAAAAATCCTTAACCAGGTCTCAAAGTACATCTATGCCAAATTTCATCTAAATCGGATCAGTGGTTAAAAAGTGAAGAGTTAACAGACAAAGTTACTTTCTCATTTATATATTAGTACAAATTATACAGTCACTTTATTATTTATTACCCGACTTCCAAAAAGGAGGAGGTTATAAATTTGTCGCGATCTTTTATATTATGTGTGTTCGAAGACGCCTGGACCGATTACGAAAATTCTTTTTTGGTTTGAAAGAGTATACCTACTTGTCAGGTGGTCCCATAGAAATTCTATCAAAATCGGATGTGTAGTTTGGGGGTGAAGTCCGTTTATAGTTTTAAAAAACATCATCATCATCATATCAGCCACAGGAAGTCCACTGCTGGACATAGGCCTCCCCCAAGGATTTCCAAAAAACATATTTAAAAAACATATTTGACTTCAAATAGTTAATGTTATTATAGCTTGGTACTAATAAGTATTTTGTGACTATAGTTTAGTGCTGCTTCCTAGGTGGTAGTGGTTGTAAGTTGCAGTCCATTACGGAATCTCTCTGGGAATAAATGGAACAACACGGCGAGCTTGCGTCGTTATGTGATTAAACATGAGCCGGCCACGACCGCACCGCACCGCACCGCACCGCACCGCAGGCTAATGTATTAGCAGCGGAAATACGTGTAACCGCCGCCGAGAGCAAAGTTTCAAACTTGAAGATTCGATATTGTGCACGGACGGGAGACGGGATGGTTGGTGACGTCAGGAGAGCGAGTGCTGAGGTGCGAAAAACAGATGCGCGAAGAATAGTGACCTTATCGAATATGTTGATTTTTAAATCGAGTAATTGATTATTCATGAAATTATCATATTTTCACCATTGTTTGATAAAGAATTTACTTTTAAACTACACAAACTTACTAATTTACAGAGTCGTTTTAATACGACGATACTAAATTAGACGTAAATTTAAAATATATGATGGTTACATTTTTGAGACGATAAAAGATAATAATATGATTTTTGATTGTCATAATCAAAAATATCAAAATCTGTGTTCACCGTCAACAAGCACGACTATACTCCAGCCAGTCTGTTTGCAACCACGAAAGATGGATCCCATTCGAAACGTTAGACGAAAAAATTAATAATGTGTTCAAAGCGCGATAGTTTGAAAACCTAAGATATTTACATAAAGGATCTATCTACTCATTTATAACAGCGAAAATGGTCCACCTTCTAAATAAAGTAGATTTTAAGACAAGCTAGATACATTGTCTCAGTAGTGTTACCAAGTTATTCCTATTAGTGGTATAGCTGCCCTTGTAGACTAGCCAGTTTAAACTCCAATAAAGAGCCTCAACTACAGCTAAGAGGTCGGCTACGTTCGCAAAATGTACAATTACCGGCAGCTTATGATAATGCGCCAACTTGTGGAGCAAATGTAGTACTGGCGAGACCGCGCAATTCGAGAAGTACCTTGTCCACGTACTTGCATATTAAGCCTTTTACGCAGTCACGCACTAATACAAAAAAATATTTTTAATTTTATATGGAAATTTAGTACCTATACAAGGTTATTTTTAAACACAGGCAACACTTTTGAAGTAAGCTCAGTCCGTGATACGGAACTACAAACGTACTGAAAACATAAGGAAGTTTTATTTTATCATACATTAGTAACTAAAACTACATTTATTTACAGAAATTATGGTCTTAGTTATATAGAAATTCAGATTCTAATGATAAATAATTATAATGCAATGTATATTGCACTACACACATATTTGACGACCTCCGTGGCGATTCCCGGTCAGGGTAAGTTGGAAAATGGCCTTTTTCAAATTGTCCCGGGTCTTGGATGTTTACCTATATATGTATTTGTTATAAAATATAGTATCGTTGAGTTAGTATCCCATAACACAAGTCTCGAACTTACTTTGGGGCTAACTCAATCAGTGTAATTTGTCCCTATTTATTTATTATTTATTGTATATGAAATTACTGTCTAAAATTCCGAAAATGAATTCTAACCTAGGTATTGCTTAAGTTATACCACACACATGTGACCCACGCCCCTTACCGCCACCCCGCACCTCACCCCCTCTGAGCGACGTAATGACGGCTGCTCAATTATTAACAACTATTTAGTCGTAGTAGTAGACCTTTCTCAGGCTGCCACTGTCATGTACTTGGGCGATATTTGAACGCCACGTATGTATATTTTGTAATGAATTTGTGGCGCAAATGGTTCTATGAAAATTTGAATACCGACATTGTAATGAAAATTTGTAAGAATTAACTGTGTAATAAACGATCTTTAGCTCGGTCAGTTAAGAGCTGCTAGACCCAAAATGCACCGTCTGTATCATTAGATGTAAAAATGCTGTTCTCGCCTACAGGTCACATTGCTCAAACGATTCTCGTGAAGTTTTGTTAGACAGTTCGAAAATTACTTCTATATTTTTTTTTATAGATTCAGTTTTAAAAAAAATTCCAATATGCTCATATAAAAATATTTAAAAAAAATATAAAAATATTAAAAATTATAAAAATGTTAAATATTTGCCATTTCAAAAAAATATCACAATACCTTTTGTTACTAGACAGAGAGATGATGATAAACTCTTTAGTTTGGTTTAGGGCATTTAATGGCGGAAACAAATGGCTTCCTGGTATCAGAGAAAGGGGGAGTCAGGGTATTCGGTACAAACTGAAGAAGGCACAGTGATATACAGGCACATCGATCAACTTACGAGTAGAGTTGTTGTAGTGCCAACGGAGCCCGACCCTATACCCAGCACCTCTTCTTCCAGTGAGCAACCCACTTCAAGCCCATCTCCTCTGTAAAATCTTTTCATATTGTTTTGTTTTTATTATTCCTTAAACTACACATTAAGAATATTTTTTACTTATTAAAGTGTCTGTAATTAAGGGTGGAGATAAATTAAATGTTTATTCGGTAACTAAGACAATATATTGACACTGCATCTCTATGCCTAGATAGTATGCAAGTGGCCAGTACATGCCAGTTACCTTTATTAAGACGCAACTTTTGTTAGAACAACTTCTTCATCTGATAAACTTCTACGGATCGGGGTGACTCAGAACTCACAGAACCACTAGATTCAATAGTATCGCCGGTAGCTACCCATTTGTAAGCTTATAAAAGCCACATATTAACATAGACCCGATATTAGCCAATAGAGCACGTGTGTCGCGCTGTAACGAGTAAGAGCAGGGTCCCCTGGCGGCACATCAAACAGCGGCGGCCGCCGGGACTCTCCTCGTTAATATTTCTGGCTGCTCCAGTAATACACGTTGCTGAATAATTCCGGGTAGGTCTGGTTACTTTATACCAATTAAAACTTAAAATAAAAACATAGAATTTGGCTCAACCAGCTATGCCCGATTGCCCGTGGGCTTCGCTCCCCATGAGAATTTCGGGATAAAACTATCCTTTGTCCTTCCCTTGGTATCAAACTATATCCATATGAAATTTTATCTAAATAGGTTCAGTGGTTAAAGCGTAAAGTGGTAACAAACAAACAAAGAAATATACAAACTCACTTTCGCATTTATAATAATTAGTAGGATATAATTTCGTGATACATATTAATATTAGTACAGTTATCAGTTCGTGATCTTTTTTGTATATTCACCGATAGTTCGAAGACGCTGGAAAATTCTTTACTTATTTGTTTGAAAGGGCATAATTATTGTCATCTAGTCCAATATAAATTTTATCAAAATCGATTGTATAGTTTCGGGGTGAAGTCAGTTTTTTAGTTTTGAAAAATTATCCTTCTCCTTTTTGAGACCTATTCTTTTTTAGGGTTCCGTACCCAAAGGGTAAAAACGGGAACTATTACTAAGACTTTGCTGTCTGTCCGTCTGTCTGTCACCAGGCTGTATCTCAAGAACCGCGATAGCTAGACGCTATAACAACAAATACTAAAAACAAAATACAATAAATATTTAAGGGGGGCTCTCACACAACAAATGCGATTTTTTATAGATAATGGTACGGAACCCTTAGTGCGCGAATCCGATTTGCACTTGGCTGGTTTTTGTGAAGTTGTTCTATTTTGGGTTATCAGTGGAATTAAGTTTTCTTTCTTCTTTGCTCGGGCTATATTCAATCACTTTACCATGTTTTCTCCTGCAGCTCCAGAGCTGTATGACATCTAAGACAAGCTTATGTTAATTTTTCAATCTATTAACGCCACCTGAACATTCACATCATCTCATCATCACCATCATTTGTATCGAGCTTGTTACTACTTTGATCCTTCCATCCTTTTCTATCTACATGCCCATCATAATGCTGAATAAGGTCTTTGGATGTCATAACTCTGTGCTCTGTCTATCCGTAAGGGATAAAGACGTATTAAATATAGTTTTTGTCAATCAGATTATACTTAATTATATTATTAGTTGAAATTATCTGTTAGCTGAGGAATGAACACTAATAATACTAAATGATAAATGAGAATACACATATATTTGTGTCTTCTCATTTAGTCTTATTTTTTAGTAGTATATTATTACTCAATACTCAATACTCAATCATTTATTGCATCTCATGTGTTTACATAGTTTGTACATATGGTGTAAGGAGTACATTAAGTTCAGACATGAACCCTGTTAGGGCACAGCAAAATAAAATAATCTAAATTAAAAATGCAAAATAATAATCTAAAATAATAATCTAAAATTTTCATGCATGCAAAAAATTGGCAGAAATAGTTGATATAATATAAACAATATGATAATATCTAAATTAAATTAAATTTTTCTATTTGGTCCAAAATTCTTGCAGATTGTAGAAGCTGTTCTCTATGAGATAATCTTTTAGCAGTTTTAAAAATGTTTTAATATTTTCTTCGTTTTGTATGTGTCTTGGTAACTTATTATATATTTTTATTGCATGTACATATGGTCCTGATGAGTATAATTTTAATCTAGATGTAGGCAAGGCCAGTCTATTCCTATCCCTTAAGTTATATGATCGACTATGATGGTCACTACTACGTGTGAAAAACTGTTGATTTTTCCGGACAAATTTACAAATTTCCAGGATGTATATTGATGTAAGGGTTAATATTTATTGTTTGATAAAATGCGGTTTACAGCTGTCCCTTTTTTCTATGTTCATTAGTATCCTCACACATTTCTTTTGTATTTTGAACAGTTTGTCAACATCTGTACTGTTTCCCCACAATATTATCCCGTAGCTTAGCCAAGCGTGAGCATAAGCGTAGTAAACGGTAAGGGCAGTTTTGAAGTCAGTCGTTCTTTTTGTGTGTCTTAGTGCATATACGAATCTACTTAATTTACTTGATACACTGTTTACATGTTGTTTCCAATTATGCATGTGTCTATATTTATTCCGAGTAATGTAAAGGTATCCACGCATTCTATTCGAATATTATTATACGCGAAATTTGTATCTAATCCTATTTTTTGGTATGGTTTGAATTGCATGAGGTTTGTTTTATCAAAGTTGATTTTTAAATTATGATCTTCAAGCCATGTTTCTATATTTGATAAGATATTGGTTAGTTTGTTATTAAATTCAACTTTGTCTTTACATGGAAATACTACTGATAAATCATCCGCAAATAAGATACTCGTGGCATCAATAGTTTTTGGCAGATCGTTGATATAGATGAGAAATAGAATACACCCAAGTACGCTACCCTGAGGAATAGATTTTAGGACTTTAACGGTCTGTGATTTTATGTTACTTATTGTGTATGTTTCATGATTGTAGTATTCCAGCTCGACATATTGATATCGATCGCTGAGATAAGATTTAAACCATCTGTGGGCCACTCCTCTGATACCCATACCATATAGCTTTTCCAAGAGAATGGGATATAAAACTCTATCATAAGCCTTGCTCATGTCGAGCAAGGCTCCAACTGCATAACATTTCTCATTTATAATGTTGAGTGTTTCATTGATATATTTATATACAGCTAGAGTAGTTGATCTGTCTTTTCGAAATCCATTTTGACTTTCATGTAAGATCTTAAATTTTTCACAGAAGGAAGTAACACGATTCGTCATTGAAGTATCATAGATTTTCGCGAAAGTGGATGGTATAGCTATAGGGCGGTAATTATTACAGTCCGTAGGATCGTTGTGTTTAAAAATGGGCTTAATTACTGAAGTTTTTAATTGGTCAGGTACAAGACCTTCTTTAAAGGACTGGTTGATAAGAAACACAAGAGGCTGGACTAATTCATCAGCGCACTGTTTAATCAATATAGGTGGAAATTCATCACAGCGATGACTTCGTTTGTTTTTAAGACTACGCAATATTTCAAGAATCTCTTTCTCGTCTACGGGTTGCAAAAACATGGAATTTTCTATAGGAGCTAATACTGGTCGACCACTAGGTTGGGGCTTTGGTATAGCAGAGTTACCATTTGATTTATCGACCTCGATTCCTATTGATGTAAAAAAGTTATTAAATGAGTTAGCTACATCTAGGGGATTTTTAACAATGTTGTTATCTATGTTTAATTGTATATTTTTCCTAGATTTGTTACTTTGTTTGACGGTACTCTCTTTGACAATATGCCACATTGTTTTCGTAACATTTTTGCAATTTTTAAGTCTTCTTATGAAATTTATCTTTTTGCTTTGGAGACAGTTCGCTTAAGTAATTTTTCATATTGTTTATAATGATTATCAAGAACGGGATTTTCTATTTTTGTATTTAATAATTTTAATAGGCGCTTGTGTTTACATGAGATTTTCAAACCTTTCGTTAGCCAAGATTTTTTATTTCTTATTTTTAACCGAGTTTTTAATTTAGGAATGGTATAATTTAATATTTCAGTCATTATTTCAAGAAAACTATTATAATTTTCATTGACGTTCCTGTCGTTAGACATTATTAAAGCCCAATCAATATTTTTCAACTTTTCTTTAAAATTAAGTATATTTTTACTACAGAAGTTCCTTTCTTCCTTGTACCAAATATTATTTTTAATGTATTTATTTTTAATATTATTGATAGGTAATTGAACTATGATTCCTTTATGGTCAGAGAATCCGTATTCCTTGACATGTACATTAATTTTTGGTTCGTGAAAATTTGTAAATATTAGATCCAAACAAGAAGATGTATGTTTGGTTACTCTAGTTGGTTTCGTTACATATTGAGAGAAGTTATGAGTTTTCAAAAGTTTTAAAAGATTATTTGTAATCGAAGAATTTTCCAAGTAATCAATATTAAAATCTCCGCCGATGATTACTTTTTTTGCATTTTTTAAACATATAATCTGCAATAATTTTTCCATAGAACTAAAAAATAAATCAGTATTCCTGTATCTTTCTGGCCAATATAATACCACCACAATCAGATCCAACATAGGTATATCCACGGCACAAATTTCAAAAAAATATTCAGTATTCAATTCCATTATGTCAAGTCTTAATTTAAATTCTATATTTTCCCTAACTAATAAACATACACCTCCCCCCTCATATTTCTCTCTACAGAATGATGCCGCACATTTAAAACCCTGTAGTTGCAAGAGATCTTTTTTATGTTTTGTTATCCAAGTTTCAGTGAAACATAGTATTTGAAAGTCATTATTGTTATCAGTAATATACTCTAAAATATGTTTTTTCCTGTAGAAGCTCTTAATATTCTGATACATGATTTCTATATGATCCACGAAAGCTACGAAAATTATTGGTTTGCTGGTGAATCTGAGACGTAGACAGTGATGTATGACTATCGACAAGTTCTTCATGTTCTTTCTGTGTTGGGATATTAGTCTTTACTTGACCATTCAATACGAGGGTTTCATTCTTAAGATTTTTCCTTACATTGTAGCTTCTATTTCTTCTTTCTTGTAATAAAATTTCTCTTTGCTTTCTACGTATTTCAAGTGTTTTTTGGTCTAAAATTTCGGATACAGCCAATCCGGTATTTTTAAAAAGGGATTTATTTTTGACTATATAATTGACCATTCTTTTGGACAGCAGCTCAATCACCAACGGTCTTCTATGACCCCTCCTACCCAGTCTGGTCAAAGATTCGATGTAGCCGTTAAGATTTATATTTAGGATATCCTGAAAAGCGTAAGTGATACGGTCGCATAGTTCAATTTCGGACTCCCATTGTCGCTCATGCAAGCCATATAAAACAAATTGCTTAGAATTATCATGTGCGTACATACACTTACTTGGGTTAATTTTGTCAGGATTATTATTTAAGGCTAGAAGTGTCTGTGTCTCCTGTAATTCTCTGGTTAATTTAGCATGTTCCTTGATTATATCTTCTATTTGTTTATTTATTTTATATATTTCTAATTTTTGGGTTTCCTGTTCAGTTGTGATAGATTTCACGCCCTCTTGCAAGTTTGCTATTATATTCTTAAAGTCGGAAATAATGCTAGATTTCAATTCCTGTAACAGGGTTTTTTTTATTGTTTTCAAGCTTTGTCTCCAATATTCTTTCAAATTTTTCTGTCGTCATGGTTAATTGTTCTCGTACTTCGATGGATTGCGTTGATGTTCTTTCTGGTAGGAGCGTATCTCCAAGGAAGCTAGTGTCATGATGATTCACTATGCAACGCTGCCGCGGGTTGTCGTAGGTCAGGCACGTCAACGGAAATCTTAATTTTTTGAAATGGTTTTACGTATATCTTCCAAATTCTTTCACTTTTTTTAATTTTTATTTCACTATTATATTAATCAAACCTCAACTTTCGCGATTTTCACTAGTCGGAATCGTTATTACTGGTTTATACTTGGTTTTGCAAATAAATAATGCAAAGCACTTTGAAACAGCTGTTCGCCTTCAGATGCGCACGGTCGATCTCCTTACTCTTACTCTGTGGTCTGTATTGATATAAACAACACCACCGCTACGGCCCAAGTCTGCCGATTACTTTTTCATGTAGTAAAGTTAAATAAATAAAAACAAATAAATGCACAAAAAGTTAGTGAACTGTCGGTATAGAGTTCACCGGGATTTCGTCTATCGGCATTGAGTGGTAGACTCGATTCAAGTAGCTATAAGGCAAATACCTCGAAAGGGCTCAGCCAGTCGTCCTACAAAAGAAGGGGTCAGAAGCGTCCGCAAGCAGGGGGCATATTCTATTTAACTTTTTAATGAGTTTTACCATGGTTTTATACGGTGCATACTCAAAGCAGCAGTTGTTTTGAAACAAATAGTTGGTTTTTAAATATTAAATTAAATACAATATTGTTGGGGTGCAAGGTGGCGGTGGTAGAGAAAATGGCGAAAGTTACTTAAAATTACATTTCATTAAAGTTCTACAAGTAAGTCCGTTACAATTTGTTATGTTCAGATGTATTCACACAGGTAATTATCCTTTAAACTGAAGTTTACATCACGTTTACTTTAGTAATATAAAAGAAAATGTTAGTTAATGTTGATAGATATTGTTATTGTTATATTTCAGAGAAAATGTTACAAGTAAAGTTTAATGTTAGAATGGTTACATAGTGTGGCTCGCGGTTCGCGAGTTAGGGGAAATAACAAAATAGTTTTCTTGTATTTATTGCATCAAAAAAATATTGTAAAGTAGCCTAGTCTCGGAAATACATAGAAAGCAAATACAGGAATAAAAATTTGGTTCAAATACATCGTCAGCCAGTAATTTCACCCAACCCCGCCTTTCGAACAACTACGCAAACACAGCTCGTTTGTGCGCCAGCTCCGGAGTGACACATCGACTCCTCGATGAAGAGCCTCCAGCGACACTGCGTTATGCAGATGAGCCCGTACCGCCTCCGCCCGATCCGTCCCTGTTTCCCTTGCGATGTTTTTTGCTGTCATATCGTTCACTGTAGCGATGCTATGGAAATCACGTTTTGGGGAAGGATTTGGTTTTCAATATCGATGGATTATACTAGGAACTTTAGATTTATTGTTACCATTTAAATAAGGTCTAACAAAATATACTGAAAACTATTTTAAGGGTGAATTTAGTCCATGATCGTTAACAGCTTTCCCCGAGGAACATGTGTCGAAATATGAAAAATATTTTTTGGCTTCTTTCCATACGAACCCAGATCAGATGATCGGTCAACTTGTATCATATGGAAGGCCAAAAATTACTTTTCATAATAATATTTCGATTGGACTGATATGGGCTGTAATGAATACAGACACGTTACCGAGGTAAATAACAGGTAAACAGTGATTATTATTTATGTGTTCTATTTAGTATCAAGCCCTTACCCTGAAAAAATTACATGCAATCGAAGCATTTTTTTACTGAATACAAATCGAAACTTCATCTTCTCTCAAGATAGTTTGGAAACACTTTTCCAGTTAAAATGCGAATACTTTATGAATTGCCGAGTTCGGCAGCGGCAGAAAATGCCGACAGTATCTGATCGGCATCTCGGAGATGTAATATCGAGATAACGGAGCGACCGGGCGGCAGGCAGAACCAAATATACGACACATTTTAGATACAACATTTTCCAGTTCAATAATTTTCTAAACTAAACACCAAATTACGCAACCGATTTTGATAAAACTTCTACGGGATTATCTTACAAGTATGCCCTTACAAATAAAAAAAAAAACGACGGGTTGCACTCTGGAAGTGCCGGCAGAAGTGAAAACACAGCAGTATGGCCACTACACAGACGGTCGAGCCATCAGCTGTCACCATCCATGGATGCGCGTAGCACGCTGTAACAAACACACACGAACATTCGCGCAAGCGCCCTGCGCCGCCTAAACGAAACAGCAGGCGCAGGCATACATTTTCGCCGCGCCGTAGAAAGAGAGGGGGATACTCCCTCTCCTACGCCGCGCCAGCTGTCTACTCTTCATCCGTCTTACGAATTTTCGATCAGGTCACGTGTCCTGACGCAAGTTTAACATTTTTTACCCATTCCAAAAAAAGTGCACAACGCCGCTAAAGAAGTTTTCACTTTAAAAATAATTTTCCAAGTTGGTGCAGGTATCATCAAGTAATAGTAGAATATAGGTATATAAAACACATATGTATAACACATTTGAATTTAACCTTCTTGTTTTTTGAAGTCAGTTAAAAATATATTATTTTCGTCGTGCAATAGACTGTATATTAATGGTCCGCACTTGATTGGATAACCACAAGTGGCATACAATTTTTCCGAGCTCGTCCTTGCTTCGGAAGGCACATTTAACATTTATTTATCACCAATCTAATAGCGTTTATCAAGAAATATCAGATTAATTTTACCTGTCAATCAGGCAGTTTGAAATATCTGATATAGTGGCCACTTACACACATGAAAATCAAAAACCAAAATCTCTATGCAAATGCAGGCACAGTCGACGTAATCGTACAGTTTAGATAGTATGGCTCAGATCGTCAATATGAACAAAACTTCCTAGAGACCATAGAACATGGAACGGACTCGTGCGTAGCCGGAGAGCAATAAATAAAAGGTTTCGAGGAACTTATGTAAGAACGGGGAAAATGTGAGGCGTGCGTAGTGGCGGAGTGGCGGACTGGCGTAAATCTCGCTGCTGGGAATTAGCGTAACGAGCGCGCTACAGGGTGCGGCTTCACAGCTGAGCGGGGCTGTGTTCGAGCAAACAATGAGATTTTTGTAGTGAAAACTTCTTTAGCGGCGTTGTGCACTTTTTTTGGAATGGGTAAAAAATTATAAACTCGCGTCAGGACACGTGGCCTGATCGAAAATTCGTAAGACGGCGCAAGGCGCTTGCGCGAATGTTCGTGTGTGTTTATGTTACAGGTGACAGCTGATGACTCGACCGTCTGTGTAGTGGCCATACTGCTGTGTATTTGAAAATGATTTTGTTGAAAATGAATTTGGTCATGCTTGTGACATTTGTGACAGACTGTGGTTCAGAAAAGATTTGAAATATTTTATACTGATAATTAAAGCAATTCGTGCAAAATTATTCCCTAACCATTCCAAAATATCAAAAATGCACATCGTTAATATTCAAGTTTTCACTTCTGCCGGCACTCCCAGAGTGCAACCCGTCGTTTTTTTTAAAGTCTTCTCTATTGCACCAACTATGAGAACAACTTATGTCTTTTAGCAGGGCTAGAGAACACTTCAATATAATTTTTCAAATTAAAAACCGACTTCACTCCCAAACCACACAACTGATTTTGATAAAGTATATGTGGGACCACCTGACAAGTATGCGTTTTCAAACAAAATAAATAAACGATGTAAATATACACAAAAAGAAAATCTGCGGCGAATTGACAACCTCTTCCTTTCTTTGGAAGTCAGTTATAACTTATAAATTTTACCTATCACCTGATATAACCGTAGCTAAGAACAATCTCGATCACGTCAGCTTTCAACAAAATAATCGGTTCATTCGTTTAGGAGCTACTATGCCATAGGCATACATAGCAACGTAAAACTTATAACACCCCTCTTTTCGTGTCGGTGGTTAAACATTTTCGGAACTAACATGTTTAAAGTGTGTGCTCCAGCCTTGCTAAAAGCTTTCCGGAGACACCGAGCTCGAGGCAAAAGGTGAAACATCGGCCACATTCAGAGGCAGCCCTGTCCCTAGGAGAATAACGCTGTCTCTTCTCATAAAACATTCGAGATCCTACGTTACGTAATGTTTCCTAGTCAAACCACAAAATAAGTACTAGCGTTCACGTACAGAAGTATCTCCAGCAATGAAATTCAAAGAAATATCTACTCAGTGTGGTTAGCAATATGGTTTAATTTAGATCGCGTAAGAACTCAGCACCTTTTCATTTAGAAACCTAGAAATCCATTGCAAGCCAATTTAATTCTTATTTCTGGACAAATGATTTATATCACTAAATTTCCCACTCAAGTGGTCGCCGCGCGCATAGTAATAATGTAGGTATACTCTCGATACCTAAACGGGGAGTGACACAGGGCTGGCGAAACGCCTCCAGGGCCCGCTCTTAATACGTTATTTTAGTCAATTATTGTTATTATTCATGACAGTAAGTAACATAATCCGAAATCGAAAACACAAAGATTTTTTTATCCAAGAATAAGTTAGTAATGAGCTTTTAAAATCTATTGGAAGAGAAATTGTCAAGTAAACAGAAAAAGAAGCACGCTGTACCGTTCAGCACTCTTGACGTCACGCTGTAATAGGTCTCGCGCGTACGAAAGAGTCCCTCCACACTCCCACTCTTATGTTTTCAACAATTTACCAATTGTCTTGTTGTTTTCAAAAAAATATATCTCTTTAGTGGTACTTCCATACACGCACGGCACGGGCTACGAATGTCTACGAACGGCTACGACCCTCTACGACCGATGCTTACAGAAGCTACGACATGATGTCGATAGCAGTTTACCATTTCTGTGAATAGAAAGAGTGAAAATACATAGATATAACAAAGTGAATTCGGTTATTTATTTTTACTTTCCGAACTTCCTTGAAATTATTTTGAAAAGTTAAGTAAGATTTGGATAAAAATACGAGAAAACGCCAGAGTTCCAAAAGAAAAAAATATAAAATATTCACGTTCCCCAGTGTTGCCCGCTCCCGGTCACACCCCGCTCCCCGAAGACTTGTGAAGCTGTGACCCAGTAAATTATTTATGCGTCTATTCCCCTTTACTTTATTTGCATTTAAGAAAGCAATTTGGACCTCTCTTACAGAAAGCCGCTCAGTGGAGTCGGAGTTGCTTGCATTCTAAATATTAGCTTCCAGTGCTTGCTCTCGATTTGATCTGATGATATTGCATTTTGACTTCATCTTTTGGTTTATCGTCTTAGCAACAATTGTTTGAGTTTGTAATGTAATCATCTTTTGCAATAAAATTTAGATTAGTGGTAGGTTGTAGTATGTTTTATTTTTGAATTGTAATAACTTTATTATATCTAAGATTTTTTTATTGTTTTATGATAACTAGTGGATTGATAAAATTCAAATACAAAGTGTTCATATAAAATATTTTTTATCCAAATATCGCTAAAAAATTCTAGTATGAATCAATATATTTTCTTGAAATCAGTAATTTTGATTTTTGAGGCAGTATGTGTAATTTTTTCATGAAAGTGTAGACAGGAAACGACGTAACTGCTGAAAAAAATTTAGTTAAAGCTAGTGTAGTCTAGACTTCACTAGTTACTTCAGTAGTTACAATTGATATAAAAACTTACCAAGTCTTTTCTGTATTTGCAAATAATTTTTCTGTGTTTGTTTATAATGAAATACGCATGTGCTACGTGTGCTAAACTACTAGCCAATATACAGAAAAATTGCGGTGAAAGCAGGATGCTTCATCATTATAATATCTAAAGCTGTTTGAAGCAGGAAGATTGTAACGAGATAATGGAGCATAATGAAGCGTATCCGAAGGAGCCGCGGGCGGCGGCACTTGGTTATCACTTTAAGCTTCATTCCTTATTATCGAAGTTTCCTGTGAGCTATAATACTGAATTAGAAAATTTAGTTGTCTTGTCGGTTTAGTCAGATTCTGTCTTATTATAAAACGCAGACTAATTAAGGACTGGTTACCAATAAGATTACATTGACAAAAGATAAGTGACATTTACGTGAGGTTTTTTGTTTTTGGGCGGATAAACTGAGAGTTAATAAAAAGATTGATGACATTGTTTAAAATCTCGGATTATAATACTATATTTAATCGACTACCAAAAAGGAAGAGGTTGTCAATTCCTCGCCATCTTTTTTTTACATTTATGTTCACCGATTATTCAGACTCCTGGACCGATTTGGATTATTCTTTTTTGTTTGAATGGCTATATTTGCGATGTGGTCCCATATAAATTTTATCAAAATCGGTTGTATAAATTGTGGGTGAAGTCGGTTTTTAGTTTTGAAACATTATACAGTTTCAGATATCATAGTTATTATCTGCTAACGAGCTTATTTTTTGACAAGTGGATTTTTAAGACCTCAAAAACCAAGTTACTTTTAAAGTTGTATCCCTACACCGTTGTGGCAAAGTTGGTTTTACAGTACCATCAATAGGCTTCAAAACTCTACACCAATGACTGCAGCATATGTTAACAAAGTGGGGCGTTACCCCATTGTACCAATTAGTCAGTTGGCTCGCACTCGCTCTGCTGTCGCGTTAGTTTCAGCATAGTGTCACACCTCAATGGCAAGCGGATTGCGTAGGTCCGTGCCAAGTTACCAAGTTGATTCTATTGTATTATTTCAATGCCTTGTTCTTGAGCATTACTCTAAAAGCAACTGCTATAGTATGTTAACATCAAATGCCGCCTGTATGAGCTCGCGTACACTATTGCCTTAGGTTTATGACATTTTGACGTCACGCAGGCCGGCGCGTGTATCCCCCGTACTGCATAATAATATTTTATAATTTGACTTTATGTTGTACTACTACAATAAACGCATTCTGTGGTATCGGTTGGGTTTTAATTACTGCCGTTCTTGACATCTGCACCCAACATCCCGAACACACCGTGTCCACCTGACATCTGCATCATATACATATACTGAGACCATTCTGTTTAGTACACCATTATCCCTCTGTACCCAATTAGTCAGTTGGCTCGCACAAGCCCTGCTGTTGCCGCGTTATAATGTCAGCAATCATAAAAAAAAGTCTTATTTATTTATGATTTTAACTTTATTTTCAAAAATGTAATCGGCGGACTTAAGACCCATAGCCTTTTCTGCCAGTCAACCAACAGATGTTGCTGATAAAAGCAAATTTTGAACGAAATTACTAATTAGAATCTCAGTGTCAGTCTGCCATAAGGGAGCGGTCTGGACTGAAAGAAGATGTGGTAACTAACATTGAGAAAGGAATGTTGAGAGGGTTCGGCCGTGTAGAAAGGATGGATGATAGGAGAATTACATAAAGGGTCTACTAAGCAAATGTGAGTGGAAGAGTGGGTCAGAGTCGTCCTCGACGAACATACCGCGACCAGATTGCAGACGTTCTTAATAAAGGGAGGTCAGAAAACCCCGTAACCAGCGGGCATGCATGATAAGAGTGATGAGTAGCAAGTAGCAAGTCGAGGTCCATAGTCTCTGCCTACCTTTGTAGGAAACAGGCGTGATAATATGTATGTGTGTGTACTTAATTGTTTTACAAACAACCTAAAATCCACCTTATGACAATAATTATGTATGCACACATAACAAATACCATATAACTATTATCGTAAAATTAATTCATAAAGTTAGTTAGTTCCGGCGAGCCAAACGGTCTATTACATATTCAAGGGGCGGCTAGGACGTCGATATATTTTAATTTGAGCCACAATTATTACGCTATTTATTCGTAAGGCCGGACTGTCATAGTGGAGGTATACGCAGATACTAAGCTTTATACAATACCTCTGAAATAAACTGATTACTTATAAATAAATATAAACATATAAGTATAAATCACACTGATTAAGCTAGCTCCAAATTTAGTTAAAATTGTATTATTGGATACTAACTTAACAATACTATACATACATACATACTATCACGTCTTTATCCCTAATGGGGCAGACAGAGCATTTTGGGTCTTGCGGTTCTATGTAGAGCCCAGGGCCGCAAGCCCCAAAAGCCACTTTTAGCGTCATGGTGGGCGAGAAAATGGAAAAGCAATCAATACAGTGATGGGTTGCTAGCCGCATCGCCTGTTAACATGATTCGCATTCTTGCCCATTCCCTCGATCGGCTTTTACGATCTGCGCGGGAAGAGAAGCAGCTGGTACATTCTAAGTTTTTTCATTTCTTCCAGACCAGCATGGGAACAATACTATATTTTATAATAAATACATACGTAGATAAACATCCAAGACACAGAACAATTTTAAAAGTACCAATTTCTAAATTGACCGGGTTGCGGATCAAACCCAGAACGTCTGAGGTGGCGGACTGTCATATTAAGAGTCCGGCGACCCTAGACTTCTCCATACAAACGTAGTACACGTTTAATTTTGAAACCACATGTCAGATTCCGGTAAAAATTGGTAATTGTAAAGAAATTGCAATTATCTAGGGTTATATTGGGTTTCCTATAATAAAATTATGAACTGGAAAGAAAATATAACGATTTAGAAGTTTCCCATACTAATGGTCAAAAATGATATAAAACACTATATTCTATTTCAAGTTCATATTTTTACTGTCGGAAACTAAATATAAACCTAGATAATTGTAATACGAGTATCTTTGAAATTACAAAATTTTGCCCAAATCGGACATGTCGTTTTGAAATAAAACGTAGACTACGTTTGTATGGAAAGTTGTGTTTTGGTCTAGGGTCGGGGGACCCTTAACCACGGTGATAAGTCATGTCAGTCGGTGATTTTTTAACTAAAAAACTATGTAAATTTTATGTTTATAATTCTTGTAGATCTGTCCATGCGTGGGTATTTTATACCTGTGACGCGTTTTAATTCCTATCAGCCACAGGAAGTCTACTGCCGGACATAGGCCTCCCCCAAGGATTTCCAAAACGACCGATCAGAAGTGGCCTGCATCCAGCGCTCTAATAATACTACTCAAATCGAAATATGACTTATCACCCTTAGCTTAAGTTCAGGCAGCTAATGTATGCAAAATAAATGGTGGTATACTGATCATACTCATTAGTGTTGACGATTGTTTTACTCACCCGGCCGGCTAACTGTATGCACCACTCATCGCGGGTCGCCCATGCGAAAACCCTGTAATATGTTTCAATATCCAAAAACCTCAAACAGATACTGTGTTGACCATTAAGTGACTCTGCATGGTGTGCTCCGTACGACGCTCACTTAGCCGGCTAACTGTATGCGTCACTGATAGCGGGTCGCCAATGCGAATCCTCTGTAATATGTTTCAATATCCAAAAACCTCAAACACATACTGTGGTGACCATTAAGTGACTCTGCAAGGTGTGCTCCGTACGACGCTCACTCGGCCGGCTAACTGTATGCGCCACTGATAGCGTGTCGCCAATGCGAAAGCTCTATAATATGTTTCAATACCCAACTCCTCGAACACATATTGTGTTGACCATTAAGTGACTCTGCAAGGTGTGCTCCGTACGACGCTCACTCGGCCGGCTAACTGTATGCGTCACTGATCGCGGGTCGCCCATGCGAAAACTCTGTAATATGTTTCAATATCCAAACTCCTCGAACACATCGACGTGTTTACAAAGTAAGCCTCGCCGGCTGCTACTATTATTTTTGAATATATTGGGTGGAGGCTTAGGGCGCGACGGAACGAAAGTACAGAAATAGATAAGCCTTCGTTTCATTACAAAGTAAACAAAATTATATTTGTCAATTCCATTTTATTTAATACACGTAAATATATAATTAGTGAATTTAGTTCGATGATTTAAATATAGATTTTTGTTGAAAAAGGCAGGCATCTAGGGTTAACATTTCATCATCATCATCATTATCATCAGGTATTTTCGCCTCCACTGCAGGAGTACGATCCTCTCTGACATACCAGAGCCATTCTTGGCTAGAGCAGCCAGAGGACTTTGGCCTACATTCTCGACGCTGGCCAGACGGGTTGGAGAGGTCTGGCCAGGCAGGCCAGACAGGATAACATTTCAAGTTTATTAATTAAAAGGGCAATTTAGACATAGAAACATATTAGTGTTATTTGTATAGTCATTGTTGTCGCATACATATTTAATGTGTGATCAAATAAGCGTTTTTTGTTTTGAAAAGGCAACGTAGGAAAAAAATCTATTTTATTTTTCCTGAGGACTTCTTTTATTTTACTTTATTTCTTCTTAATAAAGTTTTAAGCTATTTTTGCGAATTCTTGTCTTCTTGACTTTCCATATTTGAGTTTGGGAGAGGGGTGCGGGACAGGGAAGCGAGGATAAATATTTGCCGGTGTATTATCATCTAAATTGGTCTAATGTATAGTGCGGCGAGCGGCGGGCCGGGCTGAGCAGTTGGGTACACACGCCGCTACTATATCCCACTCGTTACAATTATGTTTAATGTATGTTATGTATAAGTCATGTATGCTTTACGACTTGAGTGTCGCGCTAAGAGCAAGTCACTTGACAGCGATGAGCAGTTTGTTTTGTATTGGCTTACCAACACGTTATGGTGCAGTCAACATTTATCGTCACGTCTTGGACTAGGGTATTGGTATTTATAGTCATTTTCTAATATGCATATTATATTGATTTTAACAAGATATAGTGCCTCTTGATGTCACTTGGCAATCATCGCTTTCATACATTTCCAAATGGTTTCGATAATTGCCGAGTGACTTCAAGATATAAGACGCACTGTTTGTATTTTAATAAAAATACCTTATAAAAGCTACAAAACCGTAAATTGGTTTCTCAAGCGATTACGCCCCTGCATGTTTCATCTGCGAGCTCATCGTGTTATAACTTTTTGCATTGTTTCTATAAGTAAACACTGCAACACTGCTCTTTTTACTCAACTTTCTAGTAGTAACCTGACTAGTCCAAACTACTTGATAAATCGATATCGGACGTCGCAAACAAAAACACAAAGAGAGTATCGGCAAAAAGCGGACTCGAGATGAACAATGCGACGGAGAGCTGCAAAGTGGCGTCCTCTCGTGACTTGCTATCGGTTTTTAAACTCGCTCCTGCGATTTGGCTGCGAGATTAATAGGGGATAATTATCCGAAGCTGGCCCGTCGCCAGCCGTCCCGCGCACGCCGCCCCGCACCCGCCCGGCCAGTCCGCTCCTGGAACGGCTGTCATTGAACGGACACTATGGGAAATCTTCTCTTATATCGATAATGCTATTTATCCTTATATTGCCGTGTAGTTTCTGGCAGAGTAGAATAGAGCCACTCTAAGTCCTCCCGTGGATGTCGTAGAAGGCGACTTATGAAGTATCAGCCAAACAAAGCTTAGTATAAACAACATCAATGAGACCTCTCCAATCAGTCTGGTCAGCGAGGAGAGTGTAGGCCAAGTCTTCTGGCTGCTCTGGCTAAGCATGGCTCTGATAGTACAGAGAGGGTCGTGCTTCTGAAGTGGAGACAAAAAACCTGATGATGATGATGATTTTTCCTAATAAAATCCTACTAATATTAAAAATGCGAAAGTGAGTTTGTATATTTGTTTGTTTGTTACCTCTTCACGCTTAAACTACTGAACCGATTTGAATGAAATTTGGTATGGATATAGTTTCAGACTCGGGGAAGGACATTTTACAAGGTACTTTTTATCCTGAAATTCCCACGGCGAGTGAAGCCCGCGGGTACAGCTAGTTTTGCATAAAAATTTATAGGACGATAAGTAATTCTCACTTTAATTGAGTTAGTTATTTATTTTACTAGCTTTTTAGTATTTGATGTTACAGCGGCAATAGCAATACACCATCTGGGAAAACTTCAACTGTCTAGCAACTGTGGTAGCTAGACAGTCACAGCCTGTTGACAGACAGACAGACGGACAGCGGAGTCTTTGTAATAGGGTCCCAATTTTACTCTTTGGGCCACCCAGCCAATCCAACTCGCTAAAAATAAAAAGCAAGCTGTAATGCTAAATACGTTATAACAGGCAACAATTTAACATACAGTTTGTTATTTCCTAACGTTGTCAAGGTCCGGGGCGGCCGGGTCCATGTCAGCCCCTCTCTTCCACGCCGAGCGCTCTCAATAGACAATTTCGTTTTGCCAACTCCAATCTCGATAAAACTGAACGGGGTACGTACTTGTGCACTGGTTCCATCCGAAGCGCACGTTCTGAACTTATAAGCTCCGTCGATGATGTAACTTCAGCATTGAACCCAGATAAAGGGCGAGATTACAGAATGTGTTCTCAAACTTTGCTTACTGTTATATCTCTCATAAATCTTTAGTATTATTGTTATGGCACGCAGACGTATAACAATTTCTGTTATCATCGTAGAGAAATTTCAGATTCACACATATCTGCCCGATATTACACGTGATTCCTATTAGCATTAACTGTAAACGAGTTCGGAGCAATTAGAAAGGCCCGCAGCGCAATAATCGGCAGCAATAATCGAGAACAGCCATCGATTATAATAGGTATCGATTATAACAATGAAAGGCTGAAAGAAGGCTGGCTGCGCGCCAACGCTGCACGTAAGTGCGATCACGCGATACGGGGATATGCGGAAATCGAAAATCGATGCGATAAAACTTTTATTTGATCCGATTTGAATAGTCGAGATGGTGGTATTTCGTGTCCGAGTGCTCTTGGGAATCTCGCGGTAAGTGATTCCGACCGTATCGCCGGACTGCATCGGGGAGACGCGATCTGGAGACCAAGTTTCAAGCTATGTTAGTGAATTTTCAAGTTTCTAATTTGTGTACAAGCGAAGTGAAGGAGTTGTTTTTAGTAGAGTCGCTATTGTAGCTTATATTCTTTTATGTCTACTATTGAAGGTCTTATATTTAGCAGTAGGCAGAAGGGCGAAAATGATGATTGAAAGACCATAACTGGACTGTGGGTTCCATAGTAAACAAGGTTTCATTTTTACTGCTGCTGTAAAATGGCGGTCATTGAATTGCCAGGCACGCGAATATTCAATGTTGTACCGACTACCCTGCGGGTCAACATTACTACCATTCCACTATGTAACTGTGGTCCGGTATCCTGTTTTTCCACCTAGGATAAATCGGTAGGACTACGATATTCTAGTTTGAGGCTTCAAGATATCAGACGTGGATTCGGTAATCGGACAGCGAGAACACCAACTCGCTTTTGCTCCGTTTGCATCTCCTATACAGCAGCGGAGCGCAGCAAATATCCTAGTCCGAAGCGTCGATCGAGACGTGTCGGCTGACGTACGCCCGCGATGCCAATAATTCAGCGCGATGCATGCCGAAGCGCACTCGCGCAGATGAAAATATTTATTTTTGAACGGCGTTTTATTTGCCCAGCGCTGGATCAAGGCAATCGAAGGCTGTGTGGGTCACGGGTGAATTTAACACGTGAATATTTAACAAGGAAAAATTAAATCAATAATTCGAATTTTTCGACATTCTAGATCTCCACGTAAAACATTGCATTATCAACATATGAAACTGAATTGAATGAAATGCATCAAGAAAGGCAATTGAATGTGATAATTATGACGGATCGACAGTTACTTTTTTCTGTAAATTGTTAATAAATTAGCGACGACAATATAATCTTGATAATAATGTGTGAATGTGTGTTTGTTCCGCTTTCACGCCAAAACGTTTAAAAGTATTGTAAAGAAATTTTGCAAATAATTGCAGGATACTGTATATCCCGTTAAAGTATGAAGTTTAAATGGGATTGTTAAATACCCTTTAACCACGCGGGTAAAAAAATGTCTCAATTTTTGTTTATTACTGTGACTCGAAGGGACTTAATTACTTAAGAGGGCTAGGGCGGAAACAGAACCCGCTACCTTTGCAGTATAAACAGCAGTGGCGTAGCGGCCTGCTGGCTGGCACGCCACGCGCTGGCGGGGTTCCAACGAGGCGAATCGATACGCCACTGGTGTTAGGTAACTTCTGTGATAGCCCACCTTAGTAAAAATCGAGAAGTGTTACTGTGTGTCAACCCCATAACATTTTTTTACTAAGAATAGTAGATTTCTACTAAGAATAGTATAGTATCTACTAAAAATATTAGAGGTGTCGTTACTGCTGGAATTAGATAACTTTGACTCCTATTGGCTGCATGCAATCATCTACTCCTAAGCTAGAATAATTTAAGCTATAAAATAATTGATTAAAATACTGTATCTTAAATCATCTACATTATCAAACTCAAAAAATTATCTATTCAATTTGTACTACCAAGCTAGGCTACGAAAACTTTGCAGTAAATTTGCTTTACTTCTGTGGTCTAAATGTTTTGTTGAAATGGTCTGGCGATAATCGGACCGAGTTTAGATAAAGTTTTCTTAATTGGAACACTTCTGGCTTAACTAAATCTGGGAATGTTTAGTGCAGTTAGAGCTACTGGTTCATCCATTCTCTCTGCGGGTTTGTGGAAAGATCTATTGTAATATGGCAGCTCTTTACGTATCTCTACTGTTCATATTAGCGCTTTTTTGGTTGCATATTCAGCTGTGCTGCTTTGGAACCCCGGGTACACATGTTTTGCTTTTTCCTCTCCACATTTAATATGTGTCTTGTATCAGTTCAAAAGATTTGGTTAAGTTTTACGACTGACCGCCTGCTTGACGTTGTGATTTTTGGGTTTGCATGCAAAATTCATATGTACTGTTAGTTTCTGGAAATAAATTAAAAAAAAAACTTAAATACGAGAAATTGGATGTTATCATATTACAGCGGGTAGAGTATAATGGCGAAGAACAGAAAAATATGTCTGTTTCAAATAAGACAAGGCGAGGATAAAGAAGAGTCAAATCAGACGAATTGGAGTGAACGGGATATCATATCATAAAATATCGTGATTGTGAGCAGTGTTGTGCGCCACTACCTGTCACAAACTTTCAAAAACTGCCGAGCGATCGTGGGCGACGGTTACCGGACTGTCGTCGACTATCGGCGACTATCGCTGACGGTCATGCATGCAACAGTTTTTGTCAGTTTGTGATAGATTGACAAGTGTAGCAGGCATACTGTCGCTCGTCTGTAAGATCCCTTAAGCATCAACACAAGGCTATTGAATAAATTATTATACACAAAACAAAAAACAAATTCGAAATAACACGAAAAGCGTTTCCCGTCAATGGCAATAATTGACATGACATTGAAATCAAAACAGAAAGCTTTTCGCAACTCAAACAAAAATATACTGTCAGTAAAATAAATGAAACAGAATAAAAATAAAAACGCCCACAAACTTTGCTGGAAGCGAAAGTTAAAAATATAAACTTTTGCACTGCTTCTACTCCGCTGAGCGTTAGATACACTTAGGTGTTTATTTATGGAAAAGCAAATAAGTAGATACGTATAAAGTAGGTAGTGTCGATTACACTACAAATAGAAAAGTATACCTAGATATGCAGATGCCTATAAACATACCACAAACGAACCATGGAAATGGATTGTTTGTGAAGCAGAGGAAATAATAGCCTTAAGATAACAGTGATACTCGTACGTAACCTCGTGATGTGAATAGAAAGGCAGACAAAGGAAGTAATGGAAAACAGAATTAAACTAACAACAAATAACGATTGCGATCTAGGCAATAGGTACGCCTATGTTATTTTTAACTGACTGTCAAAAAAGGTGGAGGTTATCAATTTTGGGATTTTTTTATGTATGCTGACAGTTTATATTCGAAGTCTGATTTGTTAAAATCTTTTTGAAGTAAAAACTTTTTTAGCGGCGTTGTGCCCTTTTTTGGAATGGGTAAAAAAATTTAAACTCGCGTCAGGACACGTGGCCTGATCGAAAATTCGTAAGACGGCGCAGGGCGCTTGCACGAATGTTCGTGTGTGTTTATGTTACAGCGTGCTACGCGCATCCATGGATGGTGACAGCTGATGGCTCGACCGTCTGTGTAGTGGCCATACTGCTGTGTATTTGAAAATGATTTTGTTGAAAATGAATTTGGTCATGCTTGTGACATTTGTGACAGACTGTGGTTCAGAAAAGATTTGAAATATTTTATACTGATAATTAAAGCAATTCGTGCAAAATTATTCCCTAACCATTCCAAAATATCAATAAGCGGCCAAGTGCGAGTCGGACTCGCCCATGAAGGGTTCCGTAGTAGCAAATAACATAATACAAAAGTCTTGTAGTATGTTTTTTTAAATTTTTATATCTGAGTTGATTGAATGAAAGGTAAATTGCCGTTTATGATTTATGACATATTAAAAAAAACTACGTACTAGATCTTGTTCAATTTTCGCTGGTAGTTTTCATGGTAATGAACATCATATATTTTTTTTAGTTTTATCATTCTCTTATTTTAGAAGTTACGGGGGGGGGGGGGGACACACTTTTTTCCACTTTGGAAGTGTCTCTCGCGCAAAGTATTCGGTTTAGAAAAAAATGATATTAGAAACCTCAATATCATTTTTGAAGACCTATCCATAGATACCCCACACGTATGGGTTTGATGAAAAATATTTTTGTGAGTTTCAGTTCTAAGTATGGGGAACCCCCAAAATTTATAGTTTTTTTTCTATTTTTGTGTCAAAACCTTAATGCGGTTCACATAATACATCTACTTACCAAGTTTCAACAGTATAGGTCTTATAGTTTCGGAAAAAAGTGGCTGTGACATACGGACGGACAGACAGACAGACAGACATGACGAATCTATAAGGGTTCCGTTTTTGCCATTTGGCTACGGAACCCTAAAAATGCACAACGTTAATATTCAAGTTTTCACTCCTGCCGCACTCCCAGAGTGCAACCCGTCGTTTTTTTTAAAAAGGATTTTAAGTACTTTCGAGGTGGTTCCATAGTAATGTTATCATAATCGGTTGTGTAGTTTGGAGGTGAAGTCGTTTTTTGTTTTAAAAAAAATCATAAACAACAAAACATATCAAGAATTTTCTCATAAAGTCATACACGAGCAACTAAATCGAAGGAAAATCTGTTTAGGTCAAGTCGACATTTTTATTCGTTTCTACAAGACATTCACAACTCTTCGCCGGTTATCGTGGACGATATCGTTATTGCACAATAGCCCGCCCGGCATTACGTATGCATGCGTCTGGCGTCCGGGCCGTCCGGGGCCGTCCGGCCGCCGGCCACAGCCGGCCGGGAGCCGTGTAAATATTTTAAACCGTATTACTGACGAGTGCAGGCCTCGCACATAGCCTATGAAAAATTCAGATCTGGCAACGTAATTTATTATTTGATATATACTGACACAAAATGATCTCCTCATTATCTCGGCAAATAAATTATCAACTTCAAAATGTGAGACATTTGATATTATCAAATTCATATCATTTAAGTTCGAACTTGGATCAAATGATGTGCGAACTTGTATGTACTTGTATGTAATATGATCTTTGAAGAAGAAAAAATCGAAAAGCGCACCTCAGGTTCTAAAACAAAACGTTGAGGACGCTGCCAAGAACGCGTAGATGATAAAAAAAAATTCCTATGAGATACGAGTTTTTTTGGGTTGATTCATTAAGATTAGGTTGTTTTATATAAAAGCTTTGTGAGTATCCTTTTTACCTAAAACCAAACAATTATATGTAATCAGTTTTTTAGGGTTCCGTACCCAAAGGATAAAAACTGGACTCTATTCCATAACTCCGCTGTCTATCTATCTGTCACTGTCACTGTCACAAAAAATTAAAAACAAATTAAAATAAATATTTATGTGGGGCTACTATACATCAAACATGACTTTTTTTATAGATAATGACAGATTTTTGTTTCTTTATTCAGCAAAGATGTCTCTATCAATTTTAAAGTCTGTGGCAAGGGCCAGTGGGACGAGCCGTTCAGTCGGACCTCTTTTGATTGTTGTGCAAATCGGGTGCCGTGCGATTGGGTCCCGGTAAATGCGGAAGTTTTGTGACATGTTTAAAGTAAAAGCTTTTCCAAATGTACACTTATGTGAAAACTTTCATCTGAATAAGTTTTGTAAAAATACTAAATTTTACCTTTAACCCTTAGTGAAAAAAATCTGTACTTGTAACCGACTTCAAAAAAAGGTTACCAATTCTAATGCATATTATATTATTTTTCACGTATGTTCCCCGTTTACTCGAAGACGCCTTGAATAATGTGTTTTTTTTTGTTAAAAAGAACATACTTGCGGGATTCTTTATAAATAACAAAATCGATTGTGAAGTTGGCGTTGAAGTCAGTTTATGTTTTGAAAAAAATCATACTTAACGAGACTGGTTTAAAAAACTATTCATTATTTTATATATACTACGTTGTTGCGCTCCGCGGTGTTACCAATCATTACTATCATTCTATCAAAATTGGTCCAGCCGATTACGCGTGAGGAGTTAATAAACATACACACACACTCACAAACTTTCGACTTTATAATATTAGTGTGATCATCAACGGCAGGAAGTTCACCGCTCCACCACCGCAAAAGCACTCCGTCTACTTCTTCCATTCTATTCGGTCGTTATTCCTTTCCAATCTTTATTAAATACTAGCTGTGCTCGTGGGCTTCGCTCCCCGTGGGAATTTCTTGATAAAAACTATCCTATGTCCTTCCCTGGGTATTAAACTTTATCCATATATCAAAGTTCAATGGTTGAGGCGTGAATGGTAACAAACAAACAAACAAATATACAAACTCACTTTCGCATTTATAATATTAGTAGGATTATCTAGTTCATCTTGCCATCGCGTTCTTGGTTTACTGGGTTTTCTGTTATTTTTAGGAATAGCATGTGGCCTGCAATATGTGTGGTTGTTATGTAATCTAGTTGATACAAACTAGAGTTACATTTTCAATACCTACAGAAATGAGCATAAGACAAGTTTAGTCTATTTGGACCCCCTTCTCCAATTACGTATTGCAATCTCTTATTGAGAGTATTACACGTAATTAAATGCCGGTATAGCGCATAACACAATGGGAGATCAGATCTTAATGGAAGTCAACCAAGCGTTGAATCCGCATCCATTTACGTATGGATAATCCGCAGTACAATTAATAGACGCTCAGTTGTAGCTAGGTGAAGCAATCACAATTACACTGTACAGTACAATAGTCCAATTGTATTTCTCAAGTTTTAGTGAATAAACATTGATTACTCAGTGGAAAATCCTAGTCAAATGAGGCGGACTGTAGCTGGGACAAACACTCACAATTATTACACTGTACCGTAATAAATAATTAATCAAATGATAGTATTTAGCAATCAATTAAGGTATATTGAACGGCAAGACAATGCATGACATAATGATCCGATAATAACGGAAACGGAAGCAATCTAAACGTTGAATCCCCATTGGTTTACGTTGATAACTAATGCGAATAATCCACTCAATTATAGAATACTTAAACGATGGTAGACAAACTAAGCATACAAAACAAACATTCAAACCACATTCATAACTCGAATATTGCACAGTAAAATAAATAGACAATCAGATACTCAGTCGAATCAAAAAAGTAATTATAGACTGTTAATACAGTAGTAGTATAGGGAGTAAACACTATTATATTACCTTTTTTGAGACCGGTAAAGGCATATTTTTATCCCCTATCTGGGAGACAGGGTCCACAAAGATTGTCTATTTTAATATGTCTGAAGTTATTCTATCTCGATCATAATAAATGGAAATAGAATATCAAATCCCTGAAAAGAAATCTTTGTAAAATCGATCTCAACCATCAATGAACAACTAACTACTAAGACTAACAAGCTGCTGCAGGTGCGAAGTTAACTCTTAAGTTATGATTTCACACAAAGTGCACCAACAATAGGCGTCCTGGGAGAAACGTGCAATTCGAGCCGAGCAGGATTTAGTTTGTAAGGACTCGTTTGCACTTCCGAAGAGCTTTAATTAACAGCTTAACCTTTTAACTCCACAGAAACAGGGAGCTGATTTGAAAAGATTGTTTGTCGTTTGTTCTGTCAGTCGAATGACATAGTTTCCAAGATTTTTGTAAAAACCTATCGAGAAAATGTGTACAAATAGTTTTGTAAAGTCAATATCCGTACTTTATCATATGTCTTAAGATATCTGCGCGCTGACTGTAAGAAAAAGCACGCATTTTCTTTTCTAACTGTATCTATTTACCGCATCGCCGATGAAATTTTAACTTAATTGTAAGGTTTGTTACGTAGTTGTTAAATTTGGGGCGAGTAATACAATATGCAGTGCACTATCCATTAATGACCCCTCGGCCACGAGGTCATGCCGAAAATGTTCGGCGCTCAATCAACGTCATCAATTTCTGCGTTTTGTCCGGCGCTGATTAGCCGGCGTAGTTACCGGCCGACAGCCGGACGAACGCCGTCCGTCTCTATTTACCGTTGATTTGGATGCGTGGCAAAAACAGGCAACATTACAGATATCTAAATAATGACCTAAAACGAAGGCTCAAACTGCTCTAAGCACAGCTTACGTTAGCGATTATATTTTATTTGGTACCGTTAAATTTATCAGTACACGTCAGGCCTGTCGCACTTTTTTACATTAGTTTTTTAGAGATGGACGTGTCTAGACAGATTTGGGATAGTTTTATACAAAATGTATTACAATGTTTAGATAAGTAAAGACTTACTGTGATTCTCTTGAGCTGCCGTTTGCCCTTGTACCACGTGATGAGCGCGGGCGGCCGGCTGCCCGCGGACTCGCAGGCCACCTCGTAGCGCCGCTCGGCTGTTAGGACTCCGCCCTCGCCCAGCGACGATGGCTTCTTTATCTCCACTGTGAGAGGCCGCACTGTTCAGGAGAAGATGTTTTGTTTAAATACAGTTACATTGAGGTCTCAGATCACAGAAGACACTAGAATTTTTCATGCCATCGCCGATAACCTTAGATAAAGTTTATGTTGCTGCTGCTTCCCGTTCGTTAATGTTACGTAGAGTACAATCTAGAACAGATATGTTTAACACTGTTACTTGGAACAACTGATTGTAATCTGTTTGACCGAGCGAGCGAAACGTCCTAGCTTCGAGATTGGCCAAAAATGCTTTTGTCCCGCAGTCCCGCTGTTCTCGCCTACAGGTTACAGTTTCACATTCAGTTTTTCAGATTTTGTTGAAAATTGCACAATTATTTTATTTTCGCAATTTTGTAAAAAAAAGCCGAAATATCTTAAAACTTTATTATTACCCTTATTAAGAAGCAACTTTTTTTTCTAATTAACTTTTTATCGGAGAAACTTCAACGGGTCAGGTTGACTCGCTTACAGAGCCACTAGTAAAATAAATAAATTAAATTGTTTATACAATTTATGTCTTTCAGGATGAGACAGCCTTTTTGATTAAGTATGGAAATATATTTACAGAGACAATGTAAATGGTCGCTTGAAAAAGGTTTTACAAAAGAATAACAAACCAATCGGTCAGGCAGGCCGCTGGTCGTCAAATCACAGCTAAAATGTTTTGTTTGTTCCGATTTTTTCTAGCCTATTTATATTTGGCAAACAATAATTCTGGAATAGCACAGCTATGGATCTGACCGGGAACGTGTTTAGACGAGCAGCTTTGGTATTAATAAGCTGACAAAACAGTGCATTATGTGAAAGCGCCAGCCCGACAATGGAATTTCATTACAGAACGCTCCAAATTAAATTACGCGAAAATATTTTCCGTTAATTTAGTTAATAATGAAGTCCCGCTATAAATTGCTGCCTGATGGCCACTCTGCGTACAATGGAGCGGCGCTGTGACGTCACAGTGCAATGATTCCGCATCACTGGCGGCCATAGGCTGGAATCACCGCTGTTATTACCTGATTAATACGTATTGGAATATTTGACACGCGTGACTATGTGTTGATATCATGTATTTATTTTGTGATTTTATTAATTAGAAAAATAAAGAAACAAACATTTCTTTGACATTTGTAGCGGTAACGAGAGGAAACTCGTTGCAAATCCTTCGGGTACAAGTGAGTCAAACGTGCGAAAAATTTGGAAACGCTTGCGCAAATCATTATTTGTATGACTCCCGCGTTCAAAAATAAGTCTTATGTTAGTCAAACAAGGAAAACCAATAACTGAAACAGTTTAATACGCATGCAGAGGCACAAATTTATGTAGTATGGATGCAGGTAAAGTCTGTCTATTCTAATGAGAAGTTTGTAATAATAAAGTAACTTCTTTATAAGGACAGCGCGTTTCAAAAGTGTAAATATCTGTTTGTGATGGAGATTTTTGAGTACTCTACTTATCTGATAATGACTTGAGAAGGGTCTCGTTTAGCACGTAGGTTGTATGCTACTAGAAGTCAAACAGTCATACAATTTAGCAAATAGGTTTAAATAGGATAAAAATCCGTTTTCAGACTATGCAAACATAATGTCTTTCAGTTTTCCAAAAAAATAAAAATTCACAAAGATACAGAGCATTAAAGTTCCGGGGTGGGAGCTATCTATCCGTGACGTCATGCGAAATTTAATTGTGCTGTATCTTCGTCATTTTTTGTTTCTTAGAGAAAAGAAAAAAGACGTGTACAATTTTTTTATTAATCTAACCGATGGGTCAAATATATTTCGATTTGTCATGCAGATTAGGTATTTTGTTGGGTTATTGTACAGTCGTCACCATTGTAAATTTGTCATCTAAAACTCGTTGTTTTTTTAGCAATTCGTTGCGCATTAATCTACGATTTTTCGTACAGACAGCAACAAAAATAAAACACCCAATAAAGTAGATTTAAGTGCCATTACATAAGTTACTGCCCCATCTCTGTATTACGTGGTGTTAACAACACACACAGGGAAAGTTTTGAGAGTACCTATAGTCTCGTAGTATTCACCCCATGCATGATGCTGTAGGCTTCATAGCAACTAATTAACAAATAAAAAGAAAAATTAAAACGAATCATTCAGTGACGCGGAAAATGAATGAGGGATGTTGATTAAGAGTCCCGCAGGAGGCGCGGGAGGTGCGAACTCGGCCATAATATAAAAATTTGTAGCCGTCATTCCCCGAAAACAATTAGGCAGCGGCAAAGAAGTCAGTAATATAGATGGATGTTCTTAATTGTGCTACAAAATACAGGTGCTGACAGATGTGCTATTCAAAAACAGCAAATGGCAAAGGTCACCCCTTTATTGTTCCACCGGATTTTATCATTCAACTTTATTTTAAACTTGTTTTTTAATTCCTTTGCTTTTTACATGATAGGTACTGGATTCAAAAGTCAGATTCTCGATTCGCTACCTTGTTTATTTCTGCGGATCGATCATTTTGAATTCGAACTTCAAAAAAGTGAAACTTTTTTTTAATTGACTCTATATAGAGCTAGCTGGTAATAAGTGAAATTGTAATTTATCACGCCAATGACATTAATTTCATGTAATTTTTGTTTCCTGCCCGTATGTCTTTATTCGCGGTATAATTATTTCTGTCACGTATATATTTCTACAGGGATTAGCGATAGGCGTAGACAAACATCATCATTTTTATGTACACGTACATTGAATGAATGAAACATTATTTATTGCACCAATTCAAAAAACATTAAAAACAGAACAAAATAACCATTAGGTACAATGGGTCTACGTTTAAAGCGATCTCTTGCAGACAACCGATGGATGATATTAGACAAAAACGAAGTGAGTTACTTCTGATCTCTTAAGGAGTCCAGACCAGGCCACCAGGCGTCACATCTGTCGTTCAGCATTTTGAGCCGCGTGGTGGCCGCTCGCAGCTTTATCTTAATTAACTATGAAACCGACTCGAATTAATATCCGAGCCTTCGGAGGCAAACATCCTCTTCCGGCTTTTTTGCATTAATGAAACAAAGGATTAGCAAAGGAGTTTGCTTTATTTTTACCTCCTTTGAAGTGCAGCTTTATAGGTGCGATATTAAAAATTAATTGGCGTTTCAAACAACACTTGAGAGAATATTTAAATGCAAGCTATGATATTTATAAAGGATATTAAATCTGATGAAATCTACGTCGCTCGCGTTATCGTTCATTAAGTTTATTTTTCTTTCATTCAGTTTTTATTATTTGTGGTGTTCTTTAGTGCAGTAAAAAAGATTCATCTTTTCTTATCGTTGATACAAATCATGGAGTATAGGTATTTTATTATAATTATGCTCTTTCAGTTGTCGACGCCAAGAGTTACGGTAGCACTACCCACTCTAAACATTACTCCTTCGTTACTTAAATGTTGCCGTGAAAATTTCATTATCATTATCATCATTATCTCGTCCTTCTTCCGCCTACTGCTGAGCATTAAATTTATACTGGTAAGAAATGTATATATATATGTGCTTACAGAACATATCCAGCACGAGGGACAGCTCCTTGGGCGGCACTAGGTGTGAGTTGGCCGCTTGGCAAGTGAAGACGGCGGCGTAGTCGGCGCGGCGGATGGCCGGCCACAGCAGGCGGTTCTCGATGACGTCACCCGTGTTGTGCTCGTACTCCTCGTCTACAAGCACGCCGTTGACAAGCCACCGCACTGACGGCTCGGGCCGACCTGGTGGGAGGAAGCAGTTTTAATGACTATAAGCAAATAATGCTCGTGGTGAAAGCAGAGCCGAATCAAACAAGTCAAATAAGACACTTTTTTCAAAACGTCAAACCAAATATTTTCTATAAGATTTACTGTAAAATATAAAAGTGTGATGTCATGTTTTTTTGAATATATCACTTATTCTGTATTAATAAATTTAAAATCATGTTGAAAATGGATATGATCAATAAAAAATGACACTATTTTGTGACATTTTATTTTATGAACCGTGCCGATTAATTTATTTCTGAACCAGTCATCTAGCCAATTTGTCACTTCCCCTTTATTCCTCCATGCATCACCAAATGAGCAGAAACGTTCTCTGTGCAACGACTTGTTCTAAATCATTCCTTTATAGGGAGAGGCCTTTAGTCTAGCAGTGGACTGTTTTAGCTTGGGAATAAAGGAGACAAACAGGCATAGTCTCTCCTAATATAAAGTAGTAAGCTTAGACTGTAGGCATCTGTAATACCAAGCACTGGATTAATGACGTAATAACAACGTAGTTAGATCTGTTTAGATTTCAGTAAATTTCCACTGAAGTACCGAAACTTTAAAGTAGTCTGTTTGCTCTGAAGGCTCCATAAACAGGTTCACTCGGAACCATCAATTCTCTTGAACAAGAACTTAATTGTCAAAGTGGAACGCGGACGTTTCGTTAAACAAATAAAACAACATTGATAAAGTAAGGCCAAAAATGAGCTGATAGATTAAATACTCTTAAATGCCAGTATTATAGAAACCGTATTTGAAATGGGTTTAATTCACATAAAATTAATATATACGTAAAATTATCCAATCAATCTTACTCAGGGCAGGCATATGATTACCGTCTTTCTCTTTATAATTTTGACTGTTGCTATGACTATCAGATATGACAACTCCATAATTTATAACGTCTGTGATATACAGTAGCACAGATCAGCACGGTACCGACGGTTCTCAATGAGCCTTGTCGTCGGTTCGTAAATAAATTCGCCGAGGGCATCCCGTGCCGCGCCTTTGTCCTCCGCCGCTGTTTGTGTGTCCGCCTGCGCTTTTGTTCGCCCTCGCCGTCCCAGGCCAGTCCTCCATCCACTTCGCCAAATTGAATTAGTTCAGGTCTGGAGTGCTGCGGATCTAATTCCGAATGTCAATGGATTTAATTTGGATTTGTGTTGACATAAACAAGTACGCGCCGGAGATATTGCGGCTTGGAATGGGTTTCCGGCTGTGGAGGGTCAGCGCAGCGCTATGTTAACATGAACAAGATGCATTATATTATACAAATAACCAACATGTCTTCGATTTATATGTCAGGATCATAGCAAGTGGAGTTCCATAGTCCTCACCTACCCCTGTGGGAAACAGGCGGGATAATATATATGTGTATGTAATTTTGATCTTTCAACTTGTTATTCTAGTCTTTAATTATTCTCATACAAATCATAAAACCCTATCAAGAAAATTAATAAATAGAGCATCTGGATGGATTATGTTCTGACACTGGTTGAGAGTGTGTCTGGATATTGGTTACAGACGCTTCTTTCTGCACATATTGGCATCCTTCTAGATAATTGCAGCTAAATTGCATAATTCAAAGAAACCTGGCAACTGACAGTGTTCCTTTTATTTTGGAACCAAATGGGATGGTCCGCACTGATGGCATGCGGCTTAAGCGGCTTAATGGCTTGTCCTTGGTCTCACGGAAGCAGGGTAGGTGCCTTGTTTGGGATGCCACATGTGCGGACAGTCAGGCGTCGTCGCACTTGCCTGACATATCTAACCGGTAGAACGGCGGCCTGTCCTACAGAGACTGCCAGAAGTAAGCAGATCTCAGAGACAATTTAATATTCGCAGTGGAGGCAATGGACGCTTGGGGCCCTGAAGCTAAGTTATTTTTAAGGATATTATAACGCGTCTCTTCGAGGCTACTGGTGACTCTAGGGCTGGCAGCTTTTATGCTAAGCGAAAAAGACTCGCTATCCAGCATGAGAATACTGCCAGCATATAGGGTGGCACCTCGATGTGGTACTTTGGAAGAAATATTTTATTTGAAGCAGCTGTATTTTAATATTGCAATGTTTGTTTTGAATAAATATCAACAGGCAAAGCAGACAGCAATACGCACCCCATCACAGTGTGCTAATGTTAAAACACGATTCAAATTGTATAAGCAACAAATTGAAAGGAAATCGTTTAGTGACCCCTAAGCATAACAACGTTATCGCGGGCCCTGCGTTTAGAGTGTCACCACTAGAGTCATTATCAATTATGCAGTGACAAATACTTCGGAAGCGAGGGTGCGGGAAGCAGTTCACCTCGCCACAATTACGGCGGGGCAAGGCCTCGGCGCACTGCCCTCATTTATCTGCTCCCGACGCCGCCAAAATCGTTTTCTAAAAGTCAGAGTAGACAAAAGACTTTTGAAATTGTCGACCGTCTATATTGTTACACGTACCATTTTGTTTTGGTATCATCAGATACATCCACACATAGCTACATAAGTAATTATCAAGATGTTTTGACAGTATGTATTAAGAATACTATTTAGATGCTACGATAGATACCACGTTAATGAACCCCAAGAACTTAAAAAGAAATATGAAAATAATTCGGTACGTGTAACTCAATATTACCTGTTTACTATGAAGGTTTTAAATTTTGCAAACGAATCAATAGTTTGTATCCATTCTCAAAATGATAAAGTAATCGCAAAAAAGAAAAGCAGAGCATCTGTACATAAAGGCATAAAAAAAGTGATGCCCTATTCTAGTATCATTGTTTTCTTGATTTTACATAATCATTATTGTTGGCAATTATAATAAAATAAAAAACGCGATTGCAATCGCAAAGTCGCCGATCGCCAAAGCCAAAAGTATTGTGTATGCTCAGGCTTTAAATCAGAAGTCGCGCGCGTCCGCCCCTTATTGTTTTGCTCGCTTTCTCTTTGATAAACAACTTCGTTTTCTTTGTATTGGATTTTGGTATTTGCAGAATAAACATGAGACGGAATGGAAACTTGATTTAAGAGGGGAAATCGCGATTGTTCAGTAGCCGCCTGCAGGTGTCGCTCGTTTCATTGTCCCGAATTAGTTGTATCGATTGCCTTTGTTCCTTTTAATGAACGCTGATGACGCTCGGGGAACCGTGTTCTTTTAATGATTTGCCTAAAGTTCTTCGAATTGAAAGGTGGTTCAACTTTGATATACAAAGGCGAAGTTCAGCGACGAGGAAAAACAATCAGTAGTTGATCTTTGAGTGCCTATATTCAGTCTTCTTTGTTGTTTCATATTTGTTAGAATAAATCGACATCTTATTTTTAGTTGTAAGAAATTTGACGTGTGTATCTCATTTAGGTCGTAACAAAACTTTTTCATACCTATCTAAAGTTCTTTTTAAATAAAAAGACAACCTTAACTCAAAGAAAAGCTAAATACGCAACAATTATTTATTTAGATGACTTATTTTTTCAATTTTAAAAAGAATTTAGAAACAAAAACTTTTAAAAAGAATTTAGGTAAAAAGTCTATGCGACCATCTAGTGGAAGTATATCCTTTAAAACTAAAATAATTGCTCTATCTGTTTATAAATGACGGAGACTTGAGGTAATAAACAAACAAATACAAACGAATGATATAACCTTCTCCTTTTTTAAACCCGGTTTAAGAGAAACGCAACAGGCTAAGCCAGCACGGGCCACACGCTTCTGCCTGGGAGAAGGTCGTAAGCCTCCTCATTAGAAAGGCATCTACCCTCACAACAATTGATTTTTGGGCCGCTTTCCGGAAATACGCTTCAATCAATTTCTCGATTATGCAAATTCGGCGGCCCCCGTCAATTCAAATTTCGTTTGAGGGATACTATAATCGGATGAAATCCATTTTGATTGGACTCGTGTTTTAACTTGGTGATTTTTGGGTGACGCTTTTTTTACGGAAGCGTGATGGTATGAGTTTAAATGCGACTTTATTTCAACGCAATACCTACAGCTGTTTTAAAAAGCAAACAGTTTTTCTTTATTTTTGTATTACAATGTTGTGAAAGATTTGATTATTCGGCGAGTGTGCCGGTCGAGCGCCCGCTTTTTGATCTGGAGTGCATGTAATGATGTCGGACCCGAAATAGCGATTCTGGCCGGTCCAGGCGGATTGTGTTTCTTGGATAAAAGGGTTCCCGTGTCTCGAGCCGTGGGCCGTGGACGGCGGGTGGCGGGCGGCGGGTAAAACACACTATTGTGCGCTTTACTTGTGCCGTGAATAGGTATGTATTCGAATGCTCGCCCAGATCTTATTGTTGTTCCCCGTTTATCTATCCTGAACGGCTATTCGTATAAAATATTTATGTGAAATGCTTGTTTGTTTGCCATTTCATTTGTTAGATTTTGCGTTTAGTTAAAGATATGTATTTGTGTGGTTTGAGTGTCGCTTGCAAATATATTCTATTTAAAACGTTGTTATTTTTGACCACAATTAAGTTTTCGTATTAAAATAAAAGTTTATATTTCCCTAACGAATATCTTAAAATTATCGTAGACAAAATCTAAACCTTAAAACACATTACCCTAAATTTGTTTCAAATTATACAAGAGTAAATATAAGTTAGATGCTAAAACTAAAATTGTAAACTTCACGCAGTAATGTAGCAACTCAAATCATATAATTGTAAAAAAGGACATTAAAATAAACTTTAAAGAAATTTTAGCGCCAGTTTATCAGCATTTCATCCAGAGATAAGAGCATAAAAAGGACTGAGGAGATTTAGCGATAAAAGCCTTGCAGTGTCGCGTCTGAGCAGCTCAAACAAAAGTCGCGACGTGGCTGCAGCTGCATTAATCTTTATGTAAGAAAGGACTTATCTACTAAAATAATAACAACAAATTTTTGTTAAGTAAACTATTTTTTTAACTTAAATGATTTATCCAAATGCGTAATTATAAGAAATAACATCTAAATTAATATTTAAAAATTGTTGATTCAATAAAGTTTTTTTATAAATCAGTTTAATTACTTTTTCTATTATTCGACTTCGTATGAAATATTTAAAAACCACGTCTAACGAAAAATTATTCCCGTTGATGTTGTTTTTTGATAATTGTGAAAATAACCAGCTCTGATACCCTGAAAGACAAGGTGATAACAACGAAGTATTGTCTGAATAAAAACGCCTCAAATCAGACTAACTTAATATCAGCTTGGTTCGATTTAAGAGGGATAAAATTATTCATGTAAATCGAAGACATTTTGCTATTTGCATAATTTGGAGCATCTTGTTCATGTTATCGCTGCGCTGACCCTCCACAGCCGGAAACCCATTCCAAGCCGCAATATCTCCGGCGCGTACTTGTTTGTGTCAACACAAATCCAAATTAAATCCATTGACATTCGGAATTAGATCCGCAGCACTCCAGACCTGAACTAATTCAATTTGGCGAAGTGGATGGAGGACTGGCCTGGGACGGCGAGGGCGAACAAAAGCGCAGGCGGACACACAAACAGCGGCGGAGGACAATGGCGCGGCACGGGATGCCCTCGGCGAATTTATTTGCGGACCGACGACAAGGCTCATTGAGAGCTAGCGGTACCGTGCTGATCCTAGCTATATCAAAGACTTTTAAGTTATAGAGCAGCCATATGACTAAGGTCACTACTAACAAGTATATTTGCCAGGCAAATTAAAAAATCATAGGATATAAATCAAACATAGCTTAAAACCATTACAAAGGAAATCGAACGTAAAAAACCACGTCTAAATTAGTTCATCCGTCCGTGTTGTGTCATTTCATTACACCCGTATTTTACCTACTTATGAATGTATTGCAAGATTTGCAAGTGTAAAAAAAAATACATTATTAACTTTAACCAAGCCCCGGATTTCATCAAATTATCTTTAAATTTTGCAAGAAATAAATACTTGTGTTTTAAAGTTTATATTTTTAGCATTAGTGGCTTCACTGGTGTCACGTATATATGAAACACAAAATGACAAGTCATATTGATTAAAGGTTTCTAATGACAATAAAAAGGACTGTATTGAGCTACACGTTTACAATTTTGTAGTCGCGTTAGGTCTAGCACTTTTATAAGTCTGTGTTCCGACTACAATAGATTTATATTTATTTAACTAAACGACACGTTCCACTTTGACAATTTTGTGTTGGTTGGTGGTGGTTGCGGTTGGTTGTGTGGTTGCATTGCAATGGTTTCGATTGAGCCGTTATTAAATGAAGTCTTTAGAGCAAACATCATCATCATCAGGTCATTTTATCTCCACTGCAGGAGCACGACCCTCTCTGTACAAAGCAGCCAGTGGACTTAGCCTGCACTCTTCACGCTGGCCAGATGGGTTGGTTAGTAAACAAATTGTCGTTAATTCCAATGACAAAAATAATGAAAGTAAGTGAGGTTTATGATAATAATAAGACAATTTTCTCAAAACTAAGTGAAGTTTACAAATGAACTGTATTTATTTAGGTCGCTTCTAAAATAATGCTTCTAGTGCTGTACTTCTTAAAACTCAATTATTTTGGTAAAATTCCAAAACTTTCAGTTTTGGAATTTTCATTGTAGAGATAATGTTAATTATTGTAGTTATTGACAAGTCATATATATTTTGTCTCTGTAAGTACTTGAAAAAAAAGAACATAAATATGGCACTGATGACGTCAGTCGTGTAATTTTTTACTGAATTAATGAATATCTTACTCGAAACAAAAATACAATCTTTTATATAATAGAATTTTTAAAAGTTTAAAGTCTCTTAAGACGTACCGAACGAGTCCAAACTCGATGAGGTTGCGTCGTTTTTTTACAGAGTTCTTATGGCTACCTTCCGGTTCCATCATCAGGTTAGCTCCATGTCATCACAATATTGCATTGTTACGCAATATATGTATGCGTGTTCTATCGGAAAACAGAAAGTGGGTCAAAGACTTGCAAGATTTAATTACAGGCAGACAGACAACGGGACAGGTGAAAGGAAATAAAAGCTTGTAATAGTTTTCATTAATTGCCGTAAGGTTTCCGGCAGAGTAGATAGGGTCACTCTCAGTCCTCCCGTGGATGTCGTAAAAGGCGACTTAGGAAATACAAGCTAAACAAAGCTTATACTTAAACATCAATAAGACCTCTCCAATACGTCTGGCCAGCGCGGAGAATGTAGGCCAATGTCCGCGGACTGCTCTGGTGCAGAGTGCAGAGAGGGTCGTGCTCCTGCAGTGGAGACAAAGGACCTGATGATGAATAGTTTTCAAAAGCCTTACCTCCTAGGACCCGGCAGGTGAGGAGCACGTCCTGGCCCTCCTCGTGCGGCCCGAGGGTGGTGGTGTTGATGACGCGCCCCCACCGGTCCACCACCACGGGCTTCTCTGGCGGAACTGTGGACAGGAGTATAATTAGACATTACTAGAGGAATAGGATAATAAGTAAGGACAAGTAAGGAAAGCCTACCTAAAAAATGAAGGTTTACCACTCCAAAGTTTTTTTTTCTTCGTTTTATTTGTACTGGTTAGAATCACCATTCGTTTTTGTTCGTATGCCAGCACGACACGATTAGGTATGTGATGCTTAGAAGCAATATTTACTTTGTATATATCTCTAGTGCAAGAATTTTTTCGACATGACGCTCTAACATCGGTGTAATGTTTAGTAGTAAAGAGGCTTGGTTTCGTTTGAATAGCAGAATAGTTGAGAAAAGTTGAATATCATTGAGCAGAATTATCGCTGCAGTGACTTAACAAAGGAAAATCACAACAAAATCTTTGCCCGACAAATTTTGAAAGAAAAAGAGTGCCCAGTCTCGCATAGTTAATCGACAAAACTATTTCCCGGCATCACTAACGGCACCAACATATTTCCGAATGCAGTAAACGGTATCGGAAAGAGCCGAACCCGAAAGCAATTAATCAGGCCAATACAACGCAGGTGATTGCTAACAGCTCCGTTCGATTACCATCGTCCCGGCAAACACGCGTCGTAAATTTCAATTCTATGACCATATCAATAAGGCCGATAATCCCGCGACAGCTGACGGCGCGGCGCGGCCACCGCAACGGGCTATTTCGGTCGGCTCCGTTTAAAGCATCAAAGCCCAATTGGGTTTTACATTCGACACAGCCTCGTCCAATCTAACTTCGGGCTCTAATACTAGACTGAACGAGCCACTACGCCGACAAAAATACTGCCCGTGTCGGAAGATTACACCAAGCATCCGAAATAGATGCAGTTTTGGTTCGGTTAAGGGGAAAACGTGAAAAAAGTTAAAAGAGTAATTGGATAACGAGAGGCTTACAGATTCTGTTAAACTGGCCGCTTACATATAATGAAAAACAAATAACTACAAAAAATATTAACCGATCAGCTGATAGAGTTTCTGTAAAAAGCAAAAATCTATTATGGGTATTTTCCTTCCACGTTGTATATTTGTTTTCATTTAAATTTTCTGTATATTTTACAGATGTTATAATTCGCCAAGTATCTGTCAAGTTAATTAATCCAAAAGTTTGGTTAGAATAAGTTTAAATTGAATAAAGTTTGAACTGTTTGTTATAATTAACCAAAGCGCTGAAGGTACTCAAAAGTAACAGGATTTGCATCGGAAATTGACGATCGCTAATAGAATGACAACAAACCGATAACCAGATCTCGCGCCGCCATCTTTGATGCTCTCGAAGTGATTTAAGTTTAAAACTGGATTGTGGCGGATGATCGGCCGCAGTATGGGCGGGACACGTCCCGGCGTGGGCGCGACGGACAAACAAGACAAACTATCTGTGAAATACGCCGCAAGATTCCATCCCGTAAATTGGAAACAAAGGTGACAAAGCAATCCATGGAATGACGTAAACAATACATTTTGTGCAGTAAAGTAAGGTTCAGTAAAGCTGAGATACGATAACTCTTCTTCACCAACAATTTGCGAGGCAGTTTGTAACTCTTTTCTCAATAATAAGCAAAGAAAGTGTACCTTTTTCTGGTACATCTTTAAACAATCGAGTGCTAGTGATAGTAAGAGCTTGTGGTGCTTGCTGAGTTGATTTTTTTAACTACTTTTAGGGCTCTTACAGTCAAACCACAGGTGTCGCGGGCATACTCTCACTCGTCTATAAAAACGAACGAACATACATTGCATCGCAAATATTCCTTGCGCACGTCTCAGTATGATTGCAATAAGTTAAAAAGTAGCGCTTTTAAATAAAATGAAAATGATTATAGAGTTCTCCAGGGATATTTTTGGGCAAAGATACATTAGCTTCTTACTATATTGCATTCAAATTAAGCATTAAATATGCAATACTGTACCGCAGTGCACGCTCCTAAATGCAGCATGTCCGCTGGACATGTTTATTATTCATTTTCACATATTTTTGGGATTAATATACCTATATACACTCTTTCATTATAAGAGTGATCGCGGAGTGACTGCAAAGTGATCTTTAAAGTAGGCAATAAACATGCAGTGGACGCTCGTAAATGCCACTCCAGACGGACACGCATTTAAATATTATTTTATGTACATAAAATATGATTCAA